>CAJPDP010077684.1:0-15541 GCA_905336975.1 Bombina variegata variegata
GCAGCTCTTGTGAGGTGCTGGTGCAATGCTGAATAGGGCGAGCGTATTGCTCGCCGTATTCAGCAAAGTCTGGCGGACCTGATCCGCACTGTCGGATCAGGTCCGCCAGACTTTGATAACTAGAGGCCATCGTCTCTCTAATGAGACATGCCTTTAACCCACCCAGGTATGTCTACAATCCACCCAGGCACAACCATGACCTATCAGTGACCCAGCCTCTCCTGACATGGCCACACCCACAATCTTTTTAACCTCCTGCATCCTGGAAAGTCCCCTTAAATGATGGGAGGAATGTATGCATATATGTGAACATGTGTGTGAATGGGAGTGTGTGTGTGTGCAGGTGTGTGTAAGTGTGTATGTATGAAATAGAGAGATTGTTGTGTGTTTGCTGTGTGCTTATGTTGAATGAGAATGATTGATATGCATGACTGGTTCATGTATGTTTGTATGAGTAGGAGAGAGTGGAACAGAGAGTTTGTGTTTGACTACTATCTGTGGGTGAGAAAGCGATACTGCTATATGTGTGTGTGTGAGTTTGTTATAAATCTGGTTTGTGTGTGCACTCATGTGTAAGATTTGTGTGTGTGCATGTGTATGAATGTGTGTGTGTCTGTCAGTGTGTGTGTAAGTATGAGTAAGTGTGTGTCACGGACCAGTGGCATACACCAGCATAGAGGGGTAATCCGGTGGTCTAACTCTGGACAGGCTATGCAACGGGTTCTCCTTTTCCCCCTCTGCCCTGCCATAGGGGTTTTGTGACTGTCATGGATACCAGGCTGCAAGAGCGATCCTTTTCCATTTGGATTATTCTGCATTTCTCACAGTCACCTTTGTTGTTGCAGTGACTGAACGTTGCCCTGAAAGAGCTGATGGCTACCCCGCTTTATCCCCTTTTCACCTTACCGGGCCCCATCCTGGATCTTATGGAATCACCAGAGACACCCGCTAAAATTTAACCAAGGTCGCTCTGGAAGTACATTGCTCCAGGACTCCACTCTTTTGGGAACTTACAATACACTTGAAGGGGCATGGGCTGGGGTGATTATGAAGGGAGAACTCACTAAGTAACTGGGAGGTTTTTCCAACCTCATTTATGGACTATGCCCAGGTACCTTTACCACCCTGCCGCTCAGGTCCCCAGCAACGGATCATGTCGCATGACTGCGACCTCTGGGAATCTGGAGCTATTGAAAGGCACCATGGGATGACCACCGCTCTCTCTGGATCACCCCAAAATCTCGACCTATATGATGTGGGTATCTCAGTTCCCATAGCTTCTATGGAGGCGCCAGGCTGTCTGAAGGGGGGTATTGTTCTCTTAATGGGATTTGGCTCTTATCAGATGGCAATTGTGTATAAATACTGTACGTATGTCTGAATAAAGCAGTTCTTGTTTTACCTTAATACTGATATGTGTGTGTGTGTGTGTGCGTGTGTGTATATGTGTGAGTATGAGTAAGTGTGTATATGTATGTTTGAGTATGTGTATGTGTGAGAGTGTGTATATGTGAATATGTGTGTGTGTGTGTGAATCAGTATATGTGTGAGAATGCGTATGTGAATGTGTGTGAGTGTGTGTGTGAATGAGTGCGTGTGTGTTAATATGTGTGTGAGAATATGTGTAGGTGTGAGTGTGAATCTGTGTGCATGTGAGTGTGGGTGTATATGTGTGAGTATGAGTAAGTGTGTATATGTATGTTTGAGTATGTGTATGTGTGTGAGAATGCGTATGTGAATGTGTGTGAGTGTGTGTGAATGAGTGTGTGTGTTAATATGTGTGTGAGAATGTGTGAAGGTGTTAGTGTGAATCTGTGTGCATGTGGGTGTGTGTGTATATTTGTGCGAGAGTGTGCGATTGTGTATGTGTGAGTGTAACAGTGTGGGAGAGAGTGAGAAAGAGAGAAGGATGAAGACAGAAACTGTTGCATATGACTTCCAGGAGGTTTGGGGAATGCTATGCTACTGCACTCCATTTCTTTATATTTTGCCAACAACTCTAAATATGCCAGTGAGACCCTTTTTTTTAATTGTATATACAGTATATACAGTATACTTACTTTCTGCTGCTCTGTACTTGTATGCCTTGTGATCATGTGATCATAATAGGGCAATCTTCCAGTGATGAGTCATGCTCTGTTCTAATGGACATGTGGTTGCCATAATGTTCCTCCTTCCCACTCACGACACCTGCACGTGTAAATGCATCTGTAGACAGAGAAGTGACAGTCTGCTGAGAGGAAGTGAGTATGCTGCCTCCAGTGAGATACTGACTAGGATGGGAATTACAGAGCACTGATATGCTTCTGGGGTTTATTTACAGAGCTGTATTTCATCTCCACATTTCCATTAAAATACATTTTACATCATCTACATATCTTCAAATGTAAAGTCTCGGACAAGGGCTTTCAAATCCTGCACATCTGCTTATCAAGTAAGTTATCAGATCCCTATAAGCCTTTGTTTCATTCTTTATTTTTTTGCTTTTAATTTCTGCTAACACAGCATTCCTGTCCAGTGAGGACTTTTTTGGTGACTGTTTAACCCTTATATATTAACAACTCCTGATGTGTTGATAATTCTTTTCCCCTAGTTGAGTGAGGCCAAAAAATACATAAATTCAAACAGAGCACATACTCCCAATGCTGGATGCTGCAAAGGAAATTGTCTGTGAAACATGTAAGTCAATCTCTGAGGAAGAGTGCTAACTATGGGCCAGATTACAAGTGGAGTGCAAAATTGCGCTTACGTGGGCGCAATATTTGCGCTCCACTCAGTAATACATTTGCATGCGCAGGTATTACACGTTCAGCACAATGTGAATGCGACCTCACAAGAGCGCGCTTCCATAGGCTCCAATGGGAGACACAGCATGAAAACCTAGGGGAGCCAAGGGGGTAAGTCTGCAGCGTTGGGCAGCAAATTTTAAATATATATGTATATGAATATATACATCATATATTTATGTGTGTATATGTGTATATAATTATCCAGTTCCCCCTGAGAGAGGAGACCCCGAGTGCACCTATCACTACAAACACTTACAGTCCCGTACCATGTACGTGTGTATATTCCCCAAAATAAAGCCGTTCTCAGTGTCCTAGGTTGCGTCTCAAAATCACGCTATTAAGGTAAACCTCATCACTTACCCCCACTTCACGGCCCACACTTCTTTACCCGGTGCAATTAGGCCTTTTGGGAGACCCCTTTCCTAGACTCTGTCTGGCTATGTGGAAATCAGATGCCTGGAGCCGTAATGCTCTTAAAAACCTTCCACCCTCACGGTTGCATTGTAGCTTGACCTCCGCCGTGTTTCCACATGCCTCCGCTCCAGATGATGACGTCACCGGTCATGGCTGATTTTCTGGGGGTAAGGTGGTAAACCCAATACCTTTACAGTTCCGTTACGGACAATGTCCTATTGGGTATTCAAAACAGGTGCAATACGCCTCCTGGGATCAGTGCTGCTCTCACTCCATTCGGCCAATAGATGCTTGCAATCAAACAAATTTGTAGAGGCAGCAACTTTGTAAAAGCACAATACTTTATTATTATTATTAAAAAAACATGAACAGGGGGGCGGAGCCTGGCCACGCAGGAACATGGCTGACTAAATCCTGGCTCCTAAGCCCCACACCAGATGCTCGCTAAAATTAGGGGAGTAAATTGCCCAAAACTTGCACTAAACCCCGGGCACTAACTTATGAGGGCACCTGGCACAAAATAAGAGAGCAGCAAGAACTTTTTATCTGCAGCACGGGACTGCAGAGCACTGAGACCTGCCGGATCACATGGGGCCTTAAGGTCCGGAACTTCCCAACAAGTAATCTGTGTAGCTGAGTTCCCGGGAGCCCTACCTTGCAGTTTGGGGACCAGCGGAGGATGGCGATCTAGTGTCTGCAGCCTTAGCTGTGCCGGTGAGCAGGAGGACTTTCGGACACTACGCACAACAAGCAGGCTGGCTGTTTTTGCGGCTACTCGCCGCCATTGCAACACCCTGAGGCCGTCTTCAGCCAACAACGGAGCTCTCGGGGGCACACGAGCAGAGGGAATCGGAGAGGCGCACAAGCGACTGCTACACTCTGGAGGTCTAACGCAGGTAAACGCAATACAAGCCTTCATTGCGGGGGGTAACTTGATACACAAACCTGCTTACACGTCTGGGGCCTTTAGAGCCATAGTACCTCATGGCCTGACCTGACTGCTAACGATAGATAATCTGGCCACACATTACATACCAAATAAAAGAAAAGGAGATAAAAGAGTGGCCCTGTGGGATACACTATTTGCAGCACCAGAAATAATAAAGAAAGGGGCAGAAAAAGACAGCACAGAGAGAGATTATTGATTTAACCATCTGCTCACGCCCCAGGAGACCTTGTGGGTTCACTATTGAGCTGTGTAAAAGTAATAAGTATCTACAAACTGTTTAAAAGAACTTAGCCATTCCCCCTTATAAGCAGAATATTTTTAGAGTCAGCAGGCAGTCACAAACAGGAGATACACCCGACCCCCAGGCATGTCTAACAGGAAAAACACTAAGGGTGATAAAGGCCCAAAAAGCGCTAACCTTACTAATTACATAAAAATGGTTAATTCGGGGTTCGACACTGGAGGCTCAGAATCTCTAACCCCTGTCCCAGCGCCTGACCCAACGGGCTCAATTTCTGGAACTCTGACTCAAGAACCCTTAACCAGAGATGATCTTAATGTAATTTCTTCCAAGGCGGACATAAATGTTGTTTTGACTGAAATGAGATCCTTCTTTGGGGACCTGAAGAAAGATTTTCATCAGATAAGTCAGCAAGTGCAGACACTTGAGAAACGGCAGGACTCTCTGTAAACCCAAGTAACATCTAACTCTCAACATACTTATGAACAGGGGGAAGACATACAGTTCCTGTTGTCCAGGGTAGAGGACCTGGACAACAGAGGGAGAAGGAATAACCTGAGAATCAGGGGTGTCCCAGAGTCAGTCAACAATGCTGCTTTAGAGGGCTATTTACAAGACTTATTCCGCACCATAAAGGGTACACCAAGTTCAGCGGATATCCCTCTGGAGAGAGCACATCGTGCCCTTCGCCCACGACCCTCCTCTAAAGCACCCCCAAGGGATATTATTATTAAATTCCTCAGTTATAAGGACAAGGACACAATCTCACAGAAAGCAAGGGCCATCAAGGACCTCACTCATGCAGGAATTCCTATACAGGTTTTCTCAGACCTGAGCCAGATCACCCTCCAAAAGAGGAGGGACCTCCGATTTATCACCAGCCAACTTCAAGCGCATAGGATCCCATACAAATGGGGTTTTCCTGTGTGCATAATCGCCTCACGAAATGGCAAACAAGCCGTTTACAGAACACAAATGGACTTAAAAGATTTCTTCAGGATTATAGAGATTGACATACCATCTCCTGTTGAGGGGGATACCCCTCCACGGGATCAAAATAACCCAGAAGATGTTTCTGATAGAGACATAACTAAGTCATTGAATAAAGACTAATTTGTGGACTCTGAGTTGCTGTTGAAGGCTGCTCCTGTGGACATTCGGGGACCCAGATAAGTGTTATGCTTCTCTGTTAAATTATGTTGTTTCATTCCCCCTTACCTCTAAAGCATATTATCCTTATCATTGTATGCAAAATGTTAATAATGTGAAGACAGGGGGGTGGTTTATGTGCAGTAAAAGAACTTGACCTGGTAGAGAGTTATTGGCCTTTGGGTAATTAGGCTCAGCTTCATTAAGAACCTAAGGTTGCTATCCAAGTAAGCTTACACTTATATCAGAGGATATCGCAGGCCAGAATAATAAGCAATCACTCAGATAAAACTAAATGGGACTCTACCTCCATTAGACAACTATGCCAGCGGAAGCTTAGAACCACCCATGGGTTAGATAGAACACATAACAGACAAGATCCCATTATGCACCCCTACCCCTCATGGCTTAGAACACCACCTTGAGGATTATGCTAGCACTATAGACATGAAACGGTAATACCACTTTGAAAGAGCTAACCTACATCGCAACCTACTAGCACCACTCACACTCACTAAGTCCGCCATGGGTGGAGGAGATAGCTGGGTCTATATGCTGAATGTCCTTCTGTTACTGTTTGTTGTGTTTGAAATTGTCTCCCCTTTACGCTATTCACTGTTGTTGATGTTTTTGTTCCCTTGTTGCAGTTAGCATAAAGAGTTTAAATGTTACAAGTTTGGGGAAAGTAAAGTGACTAAATGACCCTAACCCTCTGCGAGGTAAACACTCGGGAAACCACCCGGTTCCTTGCCTGCTTGGGTAATTCTAACACCTCCCCATAACCTTATTTATTTTTGCTTATTAACAGCATCTGGTGTGGGGATACTGATCCCACATTCATACACCTTTTCTATTCTTTCCTTTCAGTTGACCCTTTTGTTGGTCTCTGTTAGCTAAAGACTTTACTGATATCTATACTAGACACTGTAATCGCTCAAAGAAGCTACTAACTATCTTTCTCCCTATCAGGGATATATCTTTCTTGGACTAGATATCTAACTTCTATCTCTTAACCTATCCTCTAACTCTCTCGTCTCTTCTTCAACCCCTTCAACCTATACATTCAACCACCTCTTCCCTTTTATCACCCTTCCCTTCCCCCTTTTTTTTCCCCTCCCCCTTCCCCACTAATATGGACACAAATAGAGCACACGACTTGTCACTGATGACCATTAACGCAAAGGGGATGAATATCCCTCAAAAAAGAACACATTTGATCAGGGACGCTGTTAGAACACATTGCGATGTGCTGTTTATACAAGAGACACATTTTCGTAAGGGCAGGGAACCGACATGGACTACTCCCAAATTCCCAATCTCCTTTTTCGCGTCTGGGCCTACAAAAAAAAACAGGGTGGGTATTGTGTTCAAACACTCTTCCCCATTCGCCCCTACACTTGTAGAGAGAGACCCGGATGGACGGTACTTGATTTTGGTGGGCACTCTGTTTAACAGGGTGGTCACCTTGGTGAACGCTTACTTTCCAAATCAGCGTCAGAATAAATTCATGTCAACTCTTACCAATAAAATTTTAGAACTACAAAAAGGAGCTCTAATCTTAGGAGGGGACTTTAATCTCCCCCTCGACCCTATACTGGATACATCCAGAGCGCTGACTTCCATTCCCAAAAAAGTAATCAGACAATGTAATTCTAGACTTGAAGAGCTAGGAGTACACGACACATGGTGCCTCATGCACCCTCTTAGACGAGATTATACCTTTTTCTCACATCCGCACGATACTTTCTCTAGAATAGACTATTTCTTTGTAGACCAGATTACACTGGCAGGAATCGCAAGCACCCAGAGACTCCCGGTGATGTGGTCTGACCACGCCCCAGTAGTCTGTAAAATAAAATGGCCCACTAGGCCGGACAGCCCATTTATCTGGAGATTTGATGACTTTATGGTCAACAACCAGGTCATTAAAAATAGCATTGAGAAAACGTTGATAGAATACTTCCAACATAATGAAACTGGGAAGGTGTCGGACCAGGTCATCTGGGAAGCGCACAAATGCGTGCTCAGGGGAGAGTTAATCAAGCAAAAGGCCCTCCAATCAAAACAAGTTAGGCTTAAATATACATCTCTCCTCACTAGAATACGGGAGATAGAAACGAGACATAAAAAAATGCCCACAAACACACAAGCCCAACTAGAACTCCAACAGTACAGGACAGGACATGCACTCAGCTGACCATCAGAAAATGGCATTAAAACTACAACAGAAGTACTTTGAGTTTGGGGATAAACCAGGTAAATTGCTCGCAAGAGCCCTGAAAAGAAAGCAACTAAAATCCCATATCCACTCTATTTTTAACCAAAACAATCAGACATGCACAGACAGCCCATCCATAGCGGAGGTACTAAGATCATATTATCAATCCCTTTACAACTTGCAGGATAGAGAAGCACCTTCCCAGGAAAATGACAAAAACACAGGCCAAGCCTCTATTGGATTATATTTAAATTCTATGACTCTCCCTATGTTATCTGAGGAGGAGAGAGAAGGTTTAGAAACTGACATATCAGTGGAAGAAGTGACCAAAACTATAGATAGCTTACCACCTGGCAAGAGCCCTGGCCCCGACGGTTTTAGTGCTAAGTACTACAAAATATTTAAAGACATCCTGTCGCCACGCTTGGCATCTCTGTTTAACTCCATTGGAGATACTCAGGGATTTCCCCCTTCCATGCTCCTAGCGCATGTCACCACTATCCCTAAACCAGGAAAGACAACCGATCGCCCGGAGAATTTTAGACCAATTTCTCTCCTAAACGTAGATCTCAAGATCTTTGCTAAAATATTCTCCACTCGATTGAATAAATATCTGCCGCAACTAATATCCCCTGATCAGGTGGGCTTTGTCCCGGGCCGCGAGGCCAGGGACAATACCTTAAAAGCTGCTTTACTGGTGAACTATGCTCAACAAAACAACATCCCATCTATTCTTATTTCTACCGTTGCCGAGAAGGCTTTTGATAGGGTCAATTGGGCCTTCCTGAAAGCTGTCCTGAGGAAAATGAATTTTGGCTACTCCTTTATACATAGAGTATTTTCCCTCTATACAGAACCCACTGCACAGGTTAAAATAAACAATTTATTATCTGACCCCTTTAAAATAACCAACGGCACTCGACAGGGTTGTCCCCTGTCGCCGTTGCTGTTTGCCCTTACGATTGAAACTCTAGCACAAAAAATACGAGATAACCAAAAAATTGCAGGGATAAAAATAGGTGCCCATGAGCACAAGTTATTACTATACGCGGACGATGTCCTTCTTTCAGTGACAGACCCTCTGGTCTCACTCCCCGAGATCCTTAAAGAATTCGAGTATGGAAAGGTGTCCAATTTCCACTTAAATTAAACAAAGTCTGAAATATTGAATATAAACTTACCGCAGACAGTCCTATGCCAAATACCAGATATCTGTAAGTTACGTATAAAAACTAGCACACTTAAATATTTAGGGATCCAACTAACGCCAAAAATAAACAACCTTTATGAAGCAAACTATACACACTTATTAGCATCGATCTCAGGAGATCTTTCCTCATGGAAAAACAAGAGAATCTCCTGGTTGGGCAGGATTGGTGTTGTAAAAATGAATATTCTTTCCCGCATTTTATATTATTTACAAACTCTTCCCATCCCATTCCCTGCCCAATACCTACTAAAGCTCCAGGGACTTATAGAATGATATATTTGGGGGGGAATGCGACCCCAAGTTCCAAAAAAGACTCTTTATCTATCTAAAGATAAAGGAGGGCTAGGTATCCCAAACCTTGTATTGTACAAAAAGGCCATCAACCTTCAACACCAAGTAGGGATGAGTAACAACTCACAAGATAAAACATGTGTCCAGGTGGGTAAATCAATTCTGGGTATACACAACATAGGTTCCCTGGGGTGGATCTAAAAAAAAATAGGCCTAACACAATCAGCCAATACCCCTTCCTACGGGAATTCTTCCAACAATGGGACAAAACCCTGATTGACCACCCATACATCTCCACTAGTCCTTCCCCTCTGATGCAATTTATACAAAACCCAGATATCTCATTCACCAATTCTCAACAGACGAACTTGAACAAAGCACAAATAGACTAAACTATAATTCACAGGCTTCTGACAAACAAAAAACTTAAGACTTTAGAGGAATTACACAGCTCAGGTTTGAATATCTCTTGGTATTTTCATACACAATTGCAGCACTACTTATCAACATATAAAAATGCAGAGAATATAAACAGACAGCTAACCCTTTTGGAAACACTTTGTCTATTACCACAATCCCCAAAACATTTAATCTCAATTAGGTATAGACTCCTAACATCCCATAAAGATACTTGCACACCTACTTTTATACGACAATGGCATGGTGAGATGGACCAGACTTTTACTGATGCAGAGTGGCAGAAAATATTCAGCAATCATAGCGAAGCATCCATATCCGCTAGGATTTTGGAAACTAATTACAAGTTCTTATCACGCTGGTATCTAACACCTGTTAGAATTAAAAAAAAATTCAAGAAAACAGACGGGAGGTGCTGGAGGGGTTGTGGGGAATCTGGTACGGTTCTACATATATGGTGGACGTGTGGTCTAATAAGGCCATTCTGGCAATCTATATCAGACATAATGGACACTAAATTAAATATTACATTAAGTAGGAACCCTGCCCTTTTGCTATTTCACGGCTCACCCAAATTAGTAGAGAAACCCCAAAAATACCTACTCTACCTCATGCTTAATGCTGCTAAGTCCCTCATTCCTAAAAACTGGAAATCAGTTAACGTTCCACAGGTCTCAGACTGGGAGAATCAGGTAGATAGATATTTATCTCTGGAAAGATACCGATACTTAAGAGATGATAAAATAGAGATCCACGAGTATATGTTGGAATGTTGGAGGCAGAGGTGATAGACGGCGCTCTTTGTCTTTGTTATTGCCAATGGGGCATGGATACCACCTGGTATGTCCTCTCCCTCAGACCACCCCCCCCCTTTTTTTTCCCTCTCCTCCCACTCCCTTCCTTTTCTCTAACTCTTAGAACTCGCTTTTTTCCTCTTTACCTTCCTTCTCTATCATTACTTATAGCTGGCATGTGTCGAGGGCTCTGATGCATGCCAATACTTAGGCTCTATCGGGGTGTACGCTATCACACCCAAGTTTGCTTAATTTTGTTGGTTTATGGTTCAGTGCTAAGTGCAAGAGTCATCATGAAGTTAAATGCGGAATAACCTAAATGGAAAAACTGGTCAGTAAGATTGTGCATTATAAAGTGCAAACTATTATATAAGGTTTTATGTTTTAAAGAATATTTTTCTTACATGACATTGGCCTAATGCCCTCCATAAGGGCTTATAAGGACAAGCAGAAGAGCAATGTACATTCCCCGTATAACATGAATGACTCTGTACGTTTGTTGTCTATGTATTGTTTTTGAATAACCTAATAAAGCTTTTGAAAAAAAACAAAACAAAAAAACCATGAACAGATGAAAAGCACAATTTAGCCCATTAGCTTAAAACAAAGTTACGCGTTTCGGCAAACGCGCCATACTCATAGCTCTCTGTGTTTACCTACTACTAATGTGCTTAAAAAGAAGGTAAAAGCATTTCATTCGCTAAGGAGCAAATAGTAATTAACTCCTAATTAGAGGCTGTCTTTAAAGGCATATCACCTCAAATGAACATTTTAATATTATTTTATATAGCTTAGACTTAACACTGTTCATATAATGTATTCACAACTTATGAGTAACTGTATCAACCATCTCACAATATTGTGAACAATGTTATCATTTGACTTACATTGAACATATTCATATATGCCCTTGAAAATGTATTATTGGTACAATATTGCCTGGAGGGAGTCACGGGTAGACCTATTGTGAGTGGTATTGGGTCTCTCCAGGAGAGGTTATCCCAATGGTTGGATGGTATATTGTAACCCTTGGTTTGCAGTCTCACTAGCTTTCTACAGGATGCAACGCATTTATTAAATTTGATGCATGAATTTCATTGGGAG
Source organism: Bombina variegata variegata (assembly GCA_905336975.1). Taxonomy (NCBI): domain Eukaryota; kingdom Metazoa; phylum Chordata; class Amphibia; order Anura; family Bombinatoridae; genus Bombina; species Bombina variegata. Next base: position 11,577 of record CAJPDP010077684.1, read on the forward strand.
GAAGGTGATATGTGGCTCACCATTGATGTTAAAGCTCTCTATAAATCTGTACCCCATAACAAGGGACTAGAGGCCCTGGAATTTTTTCTCCTTAGAAATACTGGATACCAAAAAGGGTTTGTAAATTATGTTTTAAGGATTGCCAAATTTCTACTGACACATAACTATTTTTCCTTTGAAGGTGTTTTCTATCTCCAGAAATGCGTACAGCTATGGGCACAAAGTTTGCGCCCTCTTTTGCCAACCTCTTTATGGGGTGGTGGGAGCTGTCCCGCATCTATGGAGATGGGAACCCCTTCAGGCAAAACATACGGATGTACAAGCGTTACATCGACGATCTGCTCCTGGTGTGGAGAGGGTCAAGAGAGAGAGCCATTGAGTTTGTGAATTGCCTAAATAACAATGATATAGGACTAGAGTTCACTTTTGAACTCAATCAATCGTCAATCAATTTCCTGGATTTAACCCTTAAGGGTGTACCAGGGATTGGGGTTGAAACTGAGGTTTATAGAAAACCCATTACTGGCAATACTCTTCTCCACGCTAGGAGCAGTCATCCCAGACAGGTATTTAGATCAGTTGCCAAAGGACAGTTTGTCAGGTTGAGGAAAAACTGTGGCACACAACATCAATATGAGATATACGCTAACCAATTAACAGAACGTCTAAAGGACAGGGGCTATAAATCACAAGATATCCAAGAGATAAGAAAGGAGGTGGCTAAAACTGAAAGACATAATTTACTGATCAAATCAACAGGAAGAAAATCAAAACAGGATGAGAATAGAGGCACATTTTTCGTTACAGATTACAGTACACAATATCATAAGATCTGCAGTATCATACAGAAACACTCAGGTTATTAGCAGCAGGCTATGCTTTGGTGGATACAATACAAAAAGGTTGCAAGTGTGCTTTTAGAAGGGGAGTTTTGTTGGGTACCATCCTGGCACCCACACAACTCAAATCTATACAGAGAGAGGATTTGAGCTCTTGGCTTAGATTCAAGGGTGTTTATAAATGTAGTAATCACACCTGTAAGGCGTGTGAACACCTAATAGTGGGGGAAGGCTTCAGGAGCGAAGTCACCCACAAGACATATAATCACAATAGGTGCATGAACTGTAGAAGTGTGTACACAGTGTACCTAGCAGGTTGCACTAGCTGTCACCTGCAATACATGGGTATGACTTCTAGAGAGGTACGCTCACACATTAGGGAACACCTCTCTAATATAAAGGCAGGTACCCTGACCACCCCCTGGTCCAACATTTTAATAGGGTCCACAATAAAGATGATGCAAGTTTTAAATGGACCATCATTGAGATAGTAAATGTGGGGAGGAGAGGATGGGACAGGGACCAAGCCTTGGCAAAAAGAGAGGTGTATTGGATTTTTCAGCTACAGACAAGGTTCCCTAATGGTCTTAACTCTGCAAACTAATCAATTTTTTTTTAATTAATAAGAGGTAGGGGACATATTGATAGCTAAGACAAGGTTCTAAGATTAATTTATTTTATTGGGAGATACAATAGGATACTTCAGTACACCAAGGACACTATCCCCGTCAGATCATTATTATTATATATCTTGAGGGTTATTGAGTTACCATATGTATTATGTATTGACTAGAAGCTCACTACATATGTCCCCAGGAAATGGGGCATTGTAATGTACAAATTGAGTTACTATAGGAAGTTTGGTTAATATACATTAGGACATTAAATGGGATTAAGTGTTGCACAGATTGTGATAGGATGGGATGGATTTTGTTTTCAATATTATGTTTGAAGAAACAAACAAATTATGATTTCAGTAAAAAAAACATTCTACTTAGTCAGTATAGGGGGCTTCCAAAAACAAAAATATTGTAACATATGTAATTGCAGGTGTCATAGTAGGGTGTAGTTTATCTATTCATTTGCCCAATCATATGGTACATAAAAATAGAGGGTTATAACAATGTGCGTATACAAAATGTTATAAATCTGTTTAAGTCCATAGAAGCGAAGATGCAAAAAACAAGGAGGTCCGACTGATCCGTAAAAGCAATACTTTATTAAGTCCACATAGGTAAAAGCTTATGGGAAACACAGCACATTCTGAATGGTGTAAAGGGTGCAGCACTGACAGGCTTACGCGTTTCAGAAATACATCCGTAGTCACAGCCTGGTCTAAGTCCATAGAAGGCAATATTGTACCAATAATACATTTTCAGGGGCATTTTCAAGGAGTTAATTACTATTTGTCCCTTAGCGAATGAAATGCTTTTACCTTCTTTTTAAGCCCATTAGTAGTAGGTAAACACAGAGAGCTATGAGTACGGCGCTTTTGCCGAAAAGCGTAAGCTTTGTTTTAAGCTAAAGGGCTAAATTGTGCTTTTCATTTGTTCATGTTTTTTTAAGAAGAATAATAAAGTATTGTGCTTTTACAAAGTTGCTGCCTCTGAATTTGTTTGATTGCAAGCATATATGTGTATATACACATATTAGCACATAAATATACATGTATATAAGTACATACATATATATTTACAGTGAACACACAGTCCCCGTAGACCGCAATGTAAAAGCACTTTTCAGTGCTGTTTTTTTTCTAACACCCAACATCCCCTCACTTTAACCCCTTATAACTGCTTTGTGCAGTTATTATTGTAAAAATTAAAGATGCTCATGTTTTGTTTTTATTACAGGCACCATAAAGTTTATTTTGGGGGACATTTTTTAAATGAACCAGATATCTAATCTCTGGCTAATTTTTGGAGCACTAATTGCTGCCACAAGCTTGCAGGAGCAGTAACCAGCCACTTTGGATAAATTAGTGCTCCACTTGTAATCTAGCCCTTAATGGTTATAGATCAAAATGTGTATAAGAAATAGGAAACGTTACGTCACTTCCTATATAATTATATAAATAAAGGTTAGATTTTTTTCCTATGATTAACCTGCCTTTGTTTGGGTGAGCTAAATACTTTTCTTTACATATCTGTTCCTGTTATCATGGTAAGTGCAGTTGTTTATTGCAGTTGGGGGTAGTATATTTTAAAAACCATAGGTTACAGATTTAGATTTTGGTCTCTATAAGAAGTATGGGACAATAGCAAAAGGTGTTTAATGTCTGTTTAAAGTGAATGTACATTTTCATGAATTAGTGCCGGTTTTTAAAAATACTATTAAAAACAGGGGCACTTTTATTTATGAAACTTTACATTGCAGCATTTTTTTTACAAATACTTACCTTTCTCTTCAGCGACGCAGGATCAGCGATCCCCCGCCGGCTTCTCATGCTGTACTACACATCAATGACGAAACCGGTTCCTCCAATCACGGCCTGGCCTTACGAGATGGACACTCTGGGGGGGGAGCCATGATTGGAGGAAGCCGGTTTCGTCATTGGTGACGTAAGTACAGAGGAGCTGCGTGGGTGGGGGATTGCCGATCCTGCGTCGCTGAAGAGAAAGGTAAGTATTTGTAAAAATACACTGCAATGTAAACTTTCATGAATGAAAGTGCCCCTGTTCTTAATAGTATTTTTAAAAACCGGGCACTAATTCATGAAAGTTTACATTCACTTTAAGGACTTTTTACTTAAAGTGCCATTAAAGTGATAAAATGACATGGTCTCATTTGTTAGAGCTTGTCATTTTATCACTGACAGTGTGGTAATGCTAGGGGGCCCATTTATCAAGCTCCGCAAAGAGCTTGTGGGCCCGTGTTTCTGGCGAGTCTTCAGTTTTGCCAGAAACACAAGTTATGAAGCAGCGGTCTAAAGACCGCTGCTCCATAACCTGTCCGCCTGCTCTGAGCAGGCGGACAGACATCGCCGGAATTCAACCCGATCGAGTACGATCGGTTGATTGACACCCCCCTGCTGGCGGCCGATTGGCCGCGAGTCTGCAGGGGGCGGCGTTGCACCAGCAGCTCTTGTGAGCTGTTGGTGCAATGCTGAATACAGAGAGCGTATTG
>CAJPDP010077998.1:0-14355 GCA_905336975.1 Bombina variegata variegata
GGCACTGATTGACTAAAATTCAAGTCTGTTAAAATAACCAAGATAATGGGACAGTCTGCAGAGACTTAGATACAAGGTAATCACAGAGGTAAAAAGTGTATTAATATAACTGTGTTGGTTATGCAAAACTGGGGTATGGTTAATTAAGGGATTATCTATCTTTTAAAACAACAAAAATTCTGGTGTTGACTGTCCCTTTAAGTGCAGATGAGACCATTAGAGTGGATAAGATACTGGTCATCCACCTTGTCTAAAGCAGAAATCTGTGGAAATCATGGACAGATTTCTTAAAATTGGCACTAAGAAACACTGGTCTCTTGAAAAGAATGATAGTCTTTATAGGAGTTTTCAAGATCTTTCAAATTTAATTTTCTTTTCACCCTTACTTTGCTACTCTAGCAGACTTAAGTATTTCACTTATCCCAAAACCTCCATTATACTTAAACATTCTTTCACTTCTCCTGCTGCTATATATATATATATATAAATATATATATATATATTTATTTATATATATATCTATACTATAATCACATTTGTAACACGTCCGTCGGTGTCGCCAGTTGCGCACGCATCCTCAAAGGAATGTTGGCTGCGCACGAAGCCAAAAGAATCCACCTGGATGCAGGTTGTGGATTCTTTCACCACCCTGCCATTTTTGGAATCCACCTGGATGCAGCATAGGCAGACGAAGCCCGAAAAACAAGCAACCACCCGCATGAAACAACAAAAAAACACTTAACCGCCCACAAGAAATAAAAAAAACTAAACGCCCGGACGAAGTATAATAAAAAAAACCTAACCTCCCGCACAAAGTATTAACAAACAACGAAACCACCAACATCGCAAAATAATAAAGTAATTAACCCCTTATCCGCAAATAACATAATTAAAATATTAACCCCTAAACCGCCAATCCCCACATCACAATAAACCTAATTAACATATTAACCCCATAACCACCAAACTCCCACATCGCAATAAACCTAATTAACCTATTAACTCCTAAACCGTCAACCCCCCCCCCACAATGCAAATAACTATTTTTTTTTTAAAAAAATACTAAAACTAAGCCCCAAATAGGTTCTCATCATTCCTGAAGTCGTGCGGAGAAGGTCTTCTTCCAGATGGCTCCATCATCTTCTATCTTCATCCGGAGCAAAGGCGGTGGGAAGAGGAGGTGCGGAGCTGGCTTCCCCGATGCACGGATCCTCAGCGGCAGTCCTCAGGGGAATAATAGGCATGCAAGTTATGCCAAATTGAATGCGGTACCTTGCATTCAATTTTCAGTGTACACAGGAGATCGTATGAAGAGGATCCTCCACGCCACTGAGGATCGCCGCTACTGAAGACCGCCGCTGAGGACTGATGCTGAGAACCACCGCTGAGGACCGGCGCTCCGGATCCGTGCATCAGGGAAGGTATGGAAGATAGGATGAAGATAGAAGATGACAGAGCTGCCTGGAAGAAGACCTTCTCCGATGGACTTCAGGAATAGTGAGTACCTATTTGGGCCTTAGTTTTAGGATTTTGTTTTATTTTGTTTTATTTTTGAGATTAGGGATTTAATGGGATGTAAAAGAGCTGACTGCCCTTTTAAGGGCAGTAAAAGAGCTAAATGCCCTTTTAAGGGCAATGCCCATACAAAATGCCCCTTTAGGGGCAATGGGTAGTTTAGGTTTTTAGTGTTAGGTTTCTTTTATTTTGGGGGGGTTGGTTGGGTGGGGGGTTTTACTGTTAGGGGGTAATTGGTATTTTTTCTAAGTAAAAGAGCTGTTAATCTTAGGGCAATGCCCTACAAAAGGCCCCTTTAAGGGCTATTGGTAGTTTAGTATTAGATTAGGGGATGTTTTCAGGTTGGGGGGATTTTTTATTTTGATAGGGTTTATTATTTTAGGTTTAAATTTTTAATTTTGGACAGCTTTGTTTATTTTTTCTGTAATTTTACATTTTTTTATTTTTGTAAAATTAGCTTGGGGGTTTGGATTTCTTAAACATAGACTGCCCTTCAGGCAGGTTTATCGCCCAGTATATATATATATATAGTAGTAAAATGCAGACACTGAGGGACGACTGCAGTGATACATGACTGGACAAGATCACCAAACAAGTAAACGACTATAGGAGGGAATTAGTGGCCTTAAAAAACACAAGAACATTACTATTGATAATGACTACAAAGACGAAAGAATCTACTCCTGGCTCCATGGTAACACACAAAGAGGACCACAGAGACCGAGAAGGCAACGTAACTATAGATCCAGGTTCCTCAACACTGTGGACACCAACTCGGGATCTGACACTGAGGGCGGCTATACCCAACAACACCAACAGGGTCAAGTACTAGTAACACCTAATGCCTCTTTTTTAGGGGTAACTACCAGGTCAGGCTACACACGAGGTCAAGGCCGCACCCGAGGAGGGGCAACTACTGTGGGCGGAAGACCACCCCAACCACCCAGGTAGTGAACCCTGATATTGTCATTAACATCAGCAACAGGACACTTGACAAAGCTGAGATCAGCCTACTGAACAAAGGCCTTTACGTTTATTCCTACCTTCAGAAGTGACCACTTCAACACCTATTTGGATATACATAAATTCCAGAGAAATCTCAAGCTCAAAGAACACTTCAGGGGTTTTCTCACTACAGAAGCTGAGATGAAAAGATTCAAACCTAGAAGCAGTTTCAAACAGTGGATCAAGTATAAAAACATATACTAGGCTGATCTCTAGCGATTCTGATAAGATAACAATGGATGGACACAGACCAAATCTTTCCAAAGCTGAAAGACAGGCACTGAAATCCCTAGCCACGGACTCAAACATTATGATCCGGCTCGCTGATAAGGGTGGGGCCATTGTAATTATGGAATACGACCAATACAGGGATGAGATCCTGAGGCAACTAAGTGATAACCTGACTTATAAGAATCTAACATGGGACCCAACAAAGGATTTAAAAAAAGAGATCGATGTGGTGTTGGAGGAGGCATTTAATAACAACTGGATAGACAAGGATTAGTACCATTTTTTAACCACACAACATCTGACCCATCATATCTTTTATACACTGCCCAAAATACACAAGGATCAACAACATCCATCTGGCAGACCAATTGTGTCTGCCAGAGGCTCTCTACTCCAACCTTTGGCCCAATTCATTGATGCCATTCTACAACTGCTAGTTAAATGGATGGACTCTTACATCAGAGACTCTGGTGATCTAATCATAGTACTACAGTCCTTGGATGGAGTCAATAATAACGACCTACTGGTAACAATGGACGTAAGGAGCCTCTATACTGTTATCCCGCACACCGAAGGTCTAGGTGCAATAGAGGCAGCATTCAATCATTACCCATATGTGGGACTACCCATCGCTTTCATTCTGAAACTTCTTGAAAAGTGTCTGAAACTGAACTATTTCCATTTTGAGAGGAACTTCTACCAACCGCTGATGGGGAAAGCCATGGGGTCAAACGTGGCCCCGGCTTATGCGAACCTCTTTATGGAACAATATGAAAAGGGCACAATGGATGTATATAACCATGAATACATCAGGTGTTACAAAAGATACATTGATGATGTATTCTTCAACTGGCGAGGACACAAAGAATCACTGACGTTATGGGTTGAACAATTGAATAGCCGAGAGTCTCCGATAAAATTTGAATTAAAACATGATCATGAGTATATTGACTTCCTCAATCTAAGAATCTATAAGAAACAATGCAAACTGTACACAACTCTCTACACTAAACCAACAGACAGAAACTCCCTACTTGAAGCTACCAGTAACCACCCACCGCATACCCGTAAGGCAATCATTAAGTCACAAATTATAAGAGTTATGAGGAATAACACCAAAACATCAAACCGGGAACAGCAGCTGGAGATGATGGCCGACAAATTTCTCCTACGTGGCTACAGGAATAGCCTAATTAAAGAGGTCATACAGGAGATTACATCAAAGCCTAATGAGATGGTAACTAGGCCCAAGGATAACAACAAGATGAGGATGGCCTTTACTACCACTTTTAACAAAGAGAAGAAGGAATTAGCTGATAAAATCCAGGACAGATGGGAGATCCTTGAGACAGATAAGACCCTACCATTTAGTCAAAAGGACCCACCAATCATGGGATACAAACGTGGGAGAAACCTTAGAGATAGACTGATGCTCACTAACCCACAACATTGCTATCAGAAACAACAATGGCTAAAGACAAAGAAAATTGGCTGCTTTAGATGTACGGGTTGTACAACTTGCAATGGGATGATTCCATGCCAAACATTCTGACACCCACACACGACTCAAAAGTATACTATAAAATACTTCATCACATGTACTACAAGTCATGTGATTTACCTTCTCAGTTGCTGCTGTGGTCCATTTTATTTCAGGAAAACGATTGACAATGCCTGCCTACGGATGGCTAATCGTAGATCTGCAATACGTAGTGCATTGGATAAAGGAGTATCGGACCAACCAGTAACAAGACATTTCTTGCATGCAAAGCACAAAGTTACCAACTTGCGGTTCATTCTGATTGATCACGTTCCCCCCCTAAAACGGGGTGGTGACAGAGATAGAACACTTTTTCAACTGGAATCTCGATGGATATATTGACTTGGTACCCTGTATCCGCATGGCCTGAACATGTGTAACGACTGGCATTGTTTCCTATGAGCCCGGGAAGTATGGGTGAGAAAAATTAACTAACCTTGAAGCTATCCTATGATCTTGGACATCAGACCGGTGTGGATTCCATGTCATAATGGGGTCCACACTATGTTAGACCCAGCAATTGCCATAGAGTACATATAGCATGATCTTGGTTGGGCCCAATAGGATTGAGGTTTACATGATGTCTAAAACAGCAATGATGACTCAAGGGGGTACCTTACAAGGTATGACCTAATTGGATAACGTCCCTAGGTGCTTTGCATGCTTTGAATCGCTAAGGGTTCATCTATGGAACCATGAACTACACTTGACTCTGATACCTATTCAAACTTTGTCTGATATTACAGCTCAAGTTATGACTTTGATTGCCATTTGTGAACAGTAGACCAATGATATATAAGAATACTTTGAGGTCTGGCTGTAAGAGTCACTCATACTCTGACACAAGGTATGCTAATAAACCATGATTGTCGCTTGTCAGTAGGCAGACCTATGATTTTATAGATGAGGTCTGATCACACACCCCCGTAGCGAGGTTGGCACATGGATAACTACATTAATAGTGTTAATTTTGTTAATATTGTTCACACCCAACAGAGACAGTTACTGTGACATAACCAGAATATGTTGATACTATAATGGTAACAATCATGCCAGAAGAATACTTAGTAGCTTTTGTTTCAAGGTATCACATATATGTACATACATGATAATAACATAGAATAAGTGTTAGCATTCAAGATAGCAATACATATACACATACTACTTGTCACAGGGTAAATTGTCATTTACTCTATTGAATACGTACTGTACTTGTTACTTAGAGGGTATGAGTTGATATTGTTGTAAATATTTGATTGATATAGTGTTATGACTGGGCTAACAGACTTAGAACGATATAGATGGAAATATAGGAGCGCCAGCGGCTTAAGGTTACTCGTAAACTAAATCGTATATCAAAGCAAAGATAATAAACTGTGATAGAATCTAAAAACAAGTGTTTAATGATCTAAAATGGCTAATTACAATCAATTAACTGACCAAAGAAGGACACATTAATGACAATTTATGCTGAATTATATTAATGACCACCTACTATAGAGGTGTAGAGAACAGTGACCAATAGATAGGTAAAAATAGAGGTTAACAATAATAAAATAGTATAAATATATAGGAAGTGTGCATAATATTAAATAAGCAAAGAGTTGACTCCCTATTGGAGCAAATCCCCAATCAGAAAGGGATTCAAATAAGTATACGTGTACAAAATATAATCAGTGTCACTCAAGTGGCAAAAAGAGCCGATTAGGATGAAAAAAAAATACATATAATGAAAAAAATATAATGAAAAAATAATGAAAAAATAGTCCTAAGCAAAGTCCTAGTGATATCCTTAAGAGCAACCAAAATGAGTCCTTGTAATATCCCAAGTGATACTGAAGACAATGTGAAGTGTCGAACTAGGTGATTTGTGACTTTCAGTGTAATTACCTGTAAAAAGAAATAAAAAACGAATGCAAAAACAGCTACAAAAAAGAGTCTAATAAGAAATAGACTCACCAGGGAAGAATAACAGCCTCCTTATGTAAAATTCTACGCGTTTCGGTCCGTGAATGGGCCTTTTTCAAGACATAAGGAGGAGTTAAAAAGATAGACCTTTTAACACATCTATCTACCAATCAGATTACAATTGCTGATGAAATGATTGCAGCCAAAAAACAAAAGCATGCACACGCGCATCATATATGTGACACTGTCAGTGTTTCCGGTTCCGGACAGGTACTTCCGGTTTTGCGGACATACGTCATATCCGTAAAAATGTGACTTCCGGTTATGGGATGTTAAACGTATCCATATTGAATGAGGGCAAACATTACCTTGGGAGGAGTTAGTAGTTAACTAACATAAGGTCTAAACTAAGATCACAAAAATGAAAGTCACAACTACGATAGTCATATGACCATAAGTAAATGGCTGATATGTATTTTAATTAGGGGAATAACCCTGAAGGGATATGTGCATAAACATTATACATAATATGAAAAAATATAATATAAAAATATGTAAATATATGTAAATGCACATGAAAAAAGTACACATAAAAAATGTACACATAAAAAAATTTAAAATAGAAATGTTGAAAATATTAAAAAATGTATTTAAAAATATATTTAAAAAGGAGGCTCATATGCTTCCCTTAACAATTTACCAGTCATAGTATTCATTTGTACTGGTGGCAATTATATAGCATAATATAATAATACACAAATTAACAATGAAAGTACCAAAAGTATAAGGGGACAATTCCATTACCGCTATAGGTAAGATAACACAGATAACAGACATACCCATATACAGAGATTCCCTCCAACATACAACTAAATTGGGCCAAAATGTTAACAAGCTAGTATGAACATACATACATGTAATATGGACCTTAATTGTATGAGGGGATTGATTAAGGAACCATTACTGAACAGTGCAAACTTCTAAGGGTTTCAATCGGAATACTATAGTAGGTTGGACAGTATGGGCTCAGATGAATGAAGTAGAGGACATATATAAGATAGAACAAATGTACTACTTCCAAATTGGCATTTAGGCCTTTGGGGCAGATTCAATCCAGGTTGAAGATCCACTTACATTCTACCCTGAGCATTTGCTGTTCAATGTCACCCCTCTCCAGTCTTTCATTACCTTACAGATACCCATATATTTAAAAGTAGCGTCTTTACCCTGATGTTTGTCTTTGAAGTGTCTGTAAATAGGTAAGTCTGGTTTGCCCCATTTTATCTGGAGGAGATGTTCCCTAATTCTATCCTTCAAATGACGTGTTGTTTGTCCTACATATTGTAGACCACAGCCACATTCTATCAAATAAATGACACATTTGTCAGTGCAGCGAATGATATCTTTGACTTTAAATGATTCTTGGTTGGTGTGTGATTTGAAGGTGTCAGTTTTCTTGCCATGTGTTAAGGCTTTGCAGAGGTGGCATGGAAAGATACCCCTGAGTCTGCTACCCTTTAGATCTCAGTCATTCCCACATCTCTTAGTGGCTATTCTAGGGGCTAGAATCGTTTTGAGATTCTTAGCTTTACAATATATGAATTGGGGTTTATTAGTCAGATACTCCCCTATCACATCATCATCCTTTATTAAGTGCCAGTGTTTTTTAATAATATATTCTATGGAGCCCCTTCTTTCATTATACTTGGTGATGAACGGTATGTTAAGTTCAGTATTTAGTATTGGGGTTGTCTTATTCTTGTTTTTATATTTCAAGAGGGACTTTCTATCAATCTTACCAACTTCCTTGATACTATTATCTATAAGTTCTTCATTATATCCCCTTTCTAGAAATCAACCCTTAAGTTTGAGGGATTGTGTGATCCAGGTGTTCTCATTTGAACAATTCTTTCTAATCCACATGAGTTGTCCTTTTGGGATGTTATTAATCAATCTATTGAGATAACAACTTGTATGGTGATATAATTGTTGCAGTCAACATCTTTAAAATATGTCACTGTTTCAATGATACCACCTTTCACCTGGGTATCAAGGTCTAGGAAGTTAATGCAATCTTTACTTACTAGATAAGTAAATTTTAGGTTAGCTTGGTTTTGATTCATCACCTCTAGAGTGTAAATGAGGTCTTCATAGCTGCCCCTCCAAATCATTAATATATCATTGATATATCTTTTGTATAGGACCAGGTCTGCACTAGCTGGGCAGGAATCCCAAAATATTGATTCCCATTTGTCCATATATAAAATTGCATAGCTTGGCTCGAACCTGGTCCCCATGGCTGTGCCACATATTTGTCTATAGAATTTGCCTTCGTTGTTGAAATAGTTGTGATTTAAGATGTACTCAATGCCATTCAAGATAAACTCTTTCTGCTCTGGAGGCATATCTGGATCTTTATCCAGAAAATATTCCTCTGAGTTTAGACCTTCCTTATGGGGAATACATGTGTAAAGAGATGTCACGTTACACGTTACCCATATGTAATTTTCTTCCCATTCTATGTTGTTTAATATATTAAGAACTTCAGTGGAGTCACATAAATAAGAGGGCAAATTTTTAACAAATTTCTGTAATTTTTTGTCAATATATTGTGACAAATTACTAGACAGGGATCCAATGCCAGAAATTATAGGTCTACCGAGTGGGTTAGACATATAATTTCTGGCATTGGATCCCTGTCTAGTAATTTGTCACACTAGGGGAGTATCTGACTAATAAACCCCAATTCATATATCGTAAAGCTAAGAATCTCAAAACGATTCTAGCCCCTAGTATACCCACTAAGAGATGTGAGAATGACCGAGATCTAAAGGGTAGCAGACTCAGGGGTTTCTTTCCATGCCACCTCTGCAAAGCCTGCACACATGGCAAGAAAACCTTCAAATCACACACCAACCAAGAGTCATTTAAAGTCAAAGATATAATTCGCTGCACTGACAAATGTGTCATTTATTTGATAGAATGTGGCTGTGGTCTACAATATGTAGGACAAAAAACACATCATTTGTAGGATAGAATTAGGGAACATCTCCTCTGGATAAAATGGGGCAAAACAGACTTCAAAGACAAACATCAGGGTAAAGACACTACGTTTAAATATATGGGTATCTGTAAGGTAATGAAAGACTGGAGAGGGGGTGACATTGAACAGCAAATGCTCAGGGTAGAATGTAAGTGGATATTCAACCTGGATTGTATCTACCCCAAAGGCCTAAATGCCAATTTTGAAGTAGCACATTTGTTCTAGCAGTAATGGTTCCTTATCAATCCCCTCATACAATTAAGGTCCATATTACATGTATGTATGTTCATACTAGCTTGTTAATATTTTGGTCCAATTTAGTTGTATGTTAGAGGGAATCTCTGTACATGGGTATGTCTGTTATCCGTGTTATCTTACCTATAGCAGTAATGGAATTGTTCCCTTATACTTTTGGTACTTTAATTGTTAATTTGTGTATTATTATATTATGCTATATAATTGCCACCAGTACAAATGGATACTATGAGTGGTAAATTGTTAAGGGAAGAATATGAGCCTCCTTTTTAAATATATTTTTAAATATATTTTTAAATAAATTTTTTTAATATTTTCAACATTTCTATTTTTAATTTTTTTTTTTTGTACATTTTTATGTGTACTTTTTCATGTGCACTTACATATATTTACGTATTTTTATATTATTATATTTTTCATATTATGTATAATGTTTATGCACATATCCCTTCAGGGTTATTCCCCTAATTAAAATACATATTAGCCATTTACTTATGGTCATATGACTATCGTAGTTGTCACTTTCATTTTTGTGATGTTAGTTTAGACCTTATGTTAGTTAACTACTAACTCCTCCCAAGGTAATGTTTGCCCTCATTCAATATGGATACGTATAACATCCCATAACCGTAAGTCACGTTTTTACGAGGAACCGGATATGACGTATGTCCGCAAAACCGGAAGTACCTGTCCGGAACCGGAAACACTGACGGCGAAACATACGTGATGCGCGTGTGCACACTTTTGTTTTTTGGCGGCAATCATTTCATCAGCAATTGTAATCTGATTGGTAGATAGATGTGTTATAAGGTCTATCTTTTTAACTCCTCCTTATGTCTTGAAAAAGGCCCATTCACGGGCCGAAACGCATAGACTTTTACATAAAAAGGCTGTTATTCTTCCCTGGTGAGTCTATTTCTTATTAGACTCGTTTTTGTAGCTGTTTTTGCATTGTTTTTTTATTTTTTTTTACAGGTAATTACACTGAAAGCCACGAATCACCTAGTTCGACACTTCACATTGTCTTCAGTATCACTTGGGATTTTACAAGGATTCATTTTGGTTGCTCTTAAGGATATCACTAGGACCGCTTAGGACTATTTTTTCATTATTTTTTCATTATATTTTTTTCATTATATGGTTTTTGTTTTTTTTCATCCTAATCGGCTATTTTTGCCACTTGAGTGTTACTCATTATATTTTGTACAAGTGTACTTATTTGAATCCCTTTCTGATTGGGGATTTGCTCCAATAGGGAGTCAACTGTTTGCTTATTTAATATTATGCACACTTCCTATATATTTAAACTATTTTATTATTGTTAACCTCTATTTTTACACTGTTATTTTTTACCTATCTATTGGTCACTGTTCTCTACACCTCTATAGTAGGTGGTCATTAATATAATTCAGCATACATTGTCACTAATGTGTCCTTCTTTGGTCAGTTAATTGATTTGTAATTAGCCATTTTTAGATCATTAAACACTTGTTTTTAGATTCTATCACAGTTTATTATCTTTGCTTTGATTTACGATTTAGTTTACGAGTAACCTTAAGCCGTTGGCGATGTTATATTTCCATCTATATCTCCATTACTCTGTTGGGTCCTGTTGTTAGGAGTTCCCTTTATAGTGAGATTGGTTCCTTAGTCAGGCTCAGTCTTTTACCACTGCCACATTGTTTAAGACTTAGAATGATACACCTCTCCCTGTGTCTGTCTGCTTTGCGCATATTGACACGATACCCTATTAGATTATAGCATTGACTAGCTCTCCTGTATACATATATTGAGTATCGCTATAACTAGGGTGACCATATTGCCGCTTTAAAAAGGGATACATATGAAAAATACATATGTCAGGGCTGTTTTTATGGCTGTTTAAAGAAATGTTTTGTATAAGAACCCTGGCATATGTATTTTTCATATGTGTCCCTTCTTAAAGCGGCAATATGGTCAGCCTAGCTAGAACACACACAGTGGGAACATATATTAATCTGATATCAGGCTATATTAGTAAGGGTCTTATGCTTAATATACCTGTTTAGTTTGTACTGAGATCTGTATGGCATACGTCACAATAGTATGCTAATTAGCCATGTGCTTTGACTATACCTGAAGCCGCGCACACGTTGGCCCTGTAAAATTGCGCCCAATCCGCTACAGAACACAGAGATGTTGCTTAGCAGTGTACTATTATACATTGTTTGAACAAGCTATATCGTAAGCTTGATTATATAAATATGATACAAAGATTATTCTCCCTACGATGTTTTCATAACAGGCACCATGGGGTATACAGACACTGACTTTAATCTACGGTATTCATAGTAACAGGATCACACTCATGAGACTTCATTTATTGCCAAAATGACAGGGTAGTCTGGAGCTACTAGACCTATTAGATTTATATGTTTGTACAGCGGACACTATATCTTTTTTGCTTCTACCTCTGCATTCATTGGTTTACTTGTTGCACTTGTTGTTCAAGCTTAATATGATACATATGAGCTAACTCAGGTTGTGTTATATAACCTTGAATCTATAGAGTTTGACAATAAATTTTAACTGAATGGTACTTACACACAATATGTTGTTTTCACTAATAATAGGGTTTTTCTGATGGGAACACACTATGCATTGAATGTTTATATTTATATATGTCTGTAACCAGGCAACTGTGATGTTGCCATGGAAACACAAATTTGGCGCAATTCTTTGAACTGTTTGATGGGTGGGGCTTAGTACATTTAAGATTCACTGTTTTCACTTGCACATTGTTTGGTCTGAGGAAGGGGTCTGCGAACCCCGAAACTTTACCACGTAATAAATAAGTTTTATTTTATCTAAATCCAGTGAGTGCAGTCCCTGCTTGAAGAAATAATCTATTAATATACTGACTTTGCACTCTGGTCGATGACCCACCTGAATTGTGAGTGCAGATACACATGGGAGATATAGATAGATAGATAGATAGATTGATAGATAGATAGATTGCATGTATATATATATATATATATATATATATATACTGTATATATCTATATATATATATATACACACATTTCAATGCCTTCTTTTTTTTACAAGAATGCACTTTAACATCTTTCACTTATACACATTGCTTTCTTATATGTGCAAAATATTTATTTTATTCTTCCATTTTCATCTTTTCTAGTCATTTCTCTCATTAATCAACTTAAAATGTATTCAGTCCATTACTTGTCTTTATTACCCTTAAACCAACATTTGAATACCCTTTTTCTGGACCACTTAACTTCTAATTATTTCACTTACCTTTATAATCAACACTTACCCAGATTTATTAAGAATTCAAAGAACTATCTGCTGTGACAAATCTCTCCAATTCCCATGTTGTCATGGAAGTAATTATATTTTGACCAATGCTTTCCATTCTTTTGGATAAAAATACATACTTCAAAGTGATAAACAATTCCACGGAATTGCAGAGGCCACACAGATTAAACAAGGATAACATGTTTTATTTCAAGTGATTTAATCTGAAAACCTGTTTGAAGGGCTCCTAGTTACCTCTGGTCTGGGGTAGATTTGCATATTTATACCAAAATACACAATAGCTAAATACTATCACTCAAATGTTTGTCCAACATTCTAACATTCGCTTGTGCAGTGAAAGTCTATGAGAATTATCATTTGAGTGGTACGGTTTGTTCATTTGAATGTTATCTCCCTTAAAGGCAGCAATTTCAATATATGTTAATGTAAATCAACGTTTAAATGTTAAATTTCATTTTTATGAAAATGATGTCTCAAAGGTTCCTAATCAGTTCATTGTACATCTGGGAGAAGAAAACCAATATTAGAAATATAGCCTTAATGTTTTTATGGTGTGAAATCATTGTTTTTAACTGAGCTATTTTTTGGCTTTTGTATTATCTCTATTTTTGTCCATTAGAAGCTTGTTTGTTTGAATAAGTAACCCTGCAATGCCTATAAGCTAGATTACAAGTAGCGCACAATCGAAAGCACAGGTTACGTTATCTTTTGCTCAGTCCCACACTAGGAATACCATACAATCTGGTGGATGGTTAAAAATGTTAACAAGAGCTTCTTAATGTGACTGAAATATTTTTTAATAAGCCATATACTTTTAATGGATAGCACTGGGAGCATGCTTACTGAGCTCCTATCACAAATGTTGAGTTACAGAAATATGAAACTGTACTCATTTTGTATAAAAAATATGTTAAAACAAAGCAAACATAAAAAGAAACATATTGTGTTAAAAATGGCAAACAACGTACTTGTTTTCTTGCTAAATAAGCATTTATAAATGATCAGAGTAGCCACTTCCTGCAACTAGAAAAGAGAGCAGACATTACAGAACTTACAATCTAATGTGACATGATTTTTGCAGCAAAAGTCCTCTACTGAGCATGGGCAATAAACTGGCTACAGCTAGAGCAGATGTCTCCTAAAAATCCTTGAAAGGAAAAGCTGCTTGTTTGCCTTCCTGCAGAAACCACAGCCCCCTTGGGAGGTTGAGACAGAAGTAATGGACCCTATACAAATTAAGTTAAAAAAATAAATAAATTATATAATCCTTTCAAAATTATGAATGATACATATTAGAATTATTTCTATTAAGTATAACCCACTGCTTAGTAATTTTATTACAACAATATCCCTTGTGTTATGATCAAGTGTAATTCAAAAGATCGCTTTATAATTTAGCGTTTCCGAGACCTGAAGTAAACCATTATTATTAATAGTAAAGCACAAAGCTATATGAACTCCACAGCTTGCTTTCACCATCGGCTCAAAGGGACAGTCTACTATAGAATTGTTATTGTTTTTAAAGATAGAAAATCCCTTT
>CAJPDP010078081.1:0-10171 GCA_905336975.1 Bombina variegata variegata
GATGGGTTCTCAGGAGAATACTACAAATTATTTAAACCTATATTGATCCCCCAATTAACTAAATTATGCAACCACATCCTAGAGGGCCGTTCTATTCCTCCTGAAATGTTAATGGCTAAGATTGTAGTAATTCCCAAACCAGGTAAAAATCCGAAATATTGCTCAAATTATCGTCCCATTTCACTTATAAATCAGGATCTCAAAATATTCACTAAAATTCTGGCCAACCATCTTAAACCCATACTGCCCCACTTGGTACACCCCGATCAAGTCGGTTTCATAAAGGATAGGGAAGCCCCAGACAATATCAGACGAATTATAGACTCCATTCACTACCTGTCTGAATCCAAAACGCCTTCTCTGCTCCTATCACTGGATGCGGAGAAGGCGTTTGATAGAATAGATTGGAAATACCTACTACAGGTGCTTCATAATATGGGATTTAGAGGCCCTTTTGTAACTGCAATAGAGAAGATATACTCGAACCCCTCAGCGCAAGTTACAGCAGCAGGCTGCAAATCCAAAATATTCCCCATTCTAAACGGAACAAGACAGGGGTGCCCTTTGTCACCACTTCTATTTGCCCTCTGCATAGAACCCCTTGCAGCACAAATTAGAAACTCACCAGACATATCGGGATTCAAACCTAGATCCAATGAGTATAAATTGACGTTATTTGCAGATGACATTTTACTTACAATCACCAAACCATTGCTCTCCCTTCCGAATCTATACCAACTTCTAGATAAGTTTTCATCTATCTCGGGTTACAAAATTAACCTAGAAAAATGTGAAGCCCTTCCTATTATGCTCCCACCCCATACACAAAAACTAATTGAATTAAACTTCTCCATGAAATGGGCTAAACAAACTATTAAATATTTAGGCATAAACTTAACAAACCAATTCAACCAACTATATAAATTTAACTACTCACCGTTATACAGAGAGATCAGACAAGATCTCCAGAAATGGTCACAATACTCCTTCTCTTGGTATGGAAGAAAATCTGTGGTTAAGATGAATATCCTGCCACGCGTATTGTACCTATTTAGAGCTCTGCCAGTAAAAATTCCAATCCCAGAGCTAACTCAGGTTCAATCAGACCTTATTAGGTTTATTAGAGGGAAAAAATCTCCTAGAATTCCGGCCTCCTGCTTGATGAGACATAGATCACTGGGAGGAGTAGGGGCCCCTAATCTCGTTGCCTATTACAAGGCGGCGAGACTAGGTCAAACAGCACTTCTAGATAACCCCTACATAGAGACTATCTGGCCAACTCTTGAAGCTGAAATGGGAGGCTGGAATCTTCCAGCAGACATCCTTTGGGAAGAGAGGCCTCATATACCCACCAAGAAACAGTATAGACCCCCTACGTTAGACTCCACAATGGTATCGTGGAACAAGGTAGCCAAAACAACTAAATTAAGACCAACACAATCTAGAAATATGCCAATTAGATATTTGTTATCTCAGGAGCATCGTCCACCACTAGACAAATGGCGCAATAAGGGACTTTATAGAGTAGCTGATCTAATAAGTAATAACAAAATCTTAACATTCCAGCAGATACAGGATAAAATTACACCCCTAACGGTGAACTGGTTCCTATGCCTTCAAATAGTATCCGCCCTTAGAGAATTTCAAAAAATGTACACAACCCAGAACACTACAATACTAGAGGTCATATGTAAAGCCCCACATAGAACGAAACAAACTATCTCAAGACTATACTCAGCTATACAATCATCACAGGCTCTAGTAAAATCTCAGCTAATATTAAACTGGGAAAGAGATCTAGAAATGGAATTAGACATGCAGGATTGGGTCAACATCTTTAAAGAGACAGATAAAGGACTAATAAATGCTGACCTCAGGGAAAACGCACTCAAGACCGCCTATAGATGGTACCTGACTCCACTACAGACAGCACATATGTCTCCTACAGGGAACAGACTGTGCTATAGGGGATGTGACACCCTGGGAACATACTCACACCTATGGTGGGAATGTGACAAAATCAGACAAATATGGGACAACCTCTCTTTCTTGATAAGTAATATTCTAGATGCAAATATTCAACTCACGCAGGCTCAGGCTCTATTACACGTTCGAATTCCTAATTTTAATAAACCAATTAACACATTTATAAAGATCTTGTGCACGGTTACAAGATCTTGTATAGCTAGGCACTGGAAAACTGGATCCCTGACTTGGCAGGAGGTTCTAAATAAAATTAAGACAACACATTCTATGTATGAATCTGCAGCATGGATCCTAGAGAAAAAAGAAGCAGTAGACAGAATATGGTTTTATTGGATATTGAAAGGGGGGCCTAACGTCACTCATACTTCCACATAAACATTTGATTTTTTGCTCATTATCAACACTCATATCCTGAAAACCCACGGAACTCAAATAAGTACACTCCCATTTGAACTGTTAGACATGTGTGAATTTCTATTGACTCGAACATTCTGCATTTCTGTAATATTTTCATTTTTGTTTTTATTATGTTTTTTTTTCTTTTTTTTTCTTTGAATGAATATCACGCCACTGTATGAATATTCATGTATGATAAATACTGTTCAATAAAAACATTTCAACATAAAGAATGGCTCAATTGCAGCGGTGAGCAATGCATTTTGCCACAATTCCGACTAGTTAATTACATCAAGCAAAATGATCTTTTCTATCTTTAGATATAGGAGGAAAGCTCCAAGAAGACTCAGACTAATTGTGCATTAATCCAAAGGAAAGTAGCGTACAATCAGCAGAAGATATATAAAACGTTCATTTTAATAGAAAAAAGATTAAAACATCAGGGTTCAGTACCTGTATAAAATAAAAAAAATCCTAGACAGATGAGCGTACAAGAGCACTACGCAGACGCGTTTCGTGCTGTAATGCACTTAGTCATTGCTTGTTAGTGCTCCTGTGCGCACACCATTTTAAAACAATCACTTGCTAATTGTCCAACGTCAATTAGTTACGCACCTGTCATAGTATACATTCATTTTTTATAGCGGAAATATAAGCATATAGCTACATCATATTTACATCCTTGTATAGTTACTATTAAATTTCTATTAACAACATTAATTTGTTACATTACCTCTTAAACTTACATCTATTAGGAGCTGATCAAATAACGCTATAGCAAATATTAATGTTACTTCTCAATGATAGAAAGTATATGTCACAATAATTCATAGGTTTAATTTATGGTTTTTATATTCCAAGAACACAAAATATAATACCTTAATTACGAGAACAAGTATAACTATCTGAATAAGAATAACTCACTAGAAAGAATCTTAGGTTTTCCCAAGGACAGACAGCATTTACCAAGAAAGGCATATAAACCACACAAAAAGATATAATTAAGCAAAAGATTAAATAAATAAATCCAAGTCCCTTCTCATATTGAGACCCTTAGGGGTACTACACTGTAGTGTGAATATCCAAAAGATTTCTCTTTTGCTTAGTATTGCTTCTCTGTCACCCCCCCCCTTTTCCAATTTGGTATAAAATCTATGCCTTGTATGGCCAAAGCAGAAGGATCTGCATTGTGTTCCATTTTCAAATGCCTTGCTACAGGTGTGTCAGAAAAATCATCCTCTATGCATTTCACATGCTCCAAAAATCTTTCTTTAAGGGGTCTATTCGTTTTACCTGTGTACTGTTTGTCACAGAGTTTACACGTTAATAAATAAATCACGTGAGTAGCAGAACAATTAATAAAAAAATTTATTTTATGTTCCCGCTGTGTCACGGATGATTTAAATTTTTCACCCTCAAATACGAAACCACAGGTTTTGCATATAGGCCTCCTGCATTTAAAAAAACCTTTTCTTTTCTGCAACCAACGTTTGTTGGCTGCAGGCTTAGGATCTGTTGGGGACAAATAATTACCCAGGGTTTTTCCTCTTTTGGGAATAAAGTCACAACCCTCCTCTATAATCTGTTTAAGAATAGGGTCAACATATAAGATGGGTAATGTTTCCTTGATGATAGCACAAATCTTATTAAATTCAATCCTGTAGGTAGTAATAAATTTTTGTTTTTTGTTTACTTAATTTGTCCTTTCTGTTATTTTTCCTTTTGTATACAAGAAGATATTCTCTACTCATACCATCTACATATGGTTTTGCCTCATTTAATATTTCTTCAGGGTATCCCCTATCTCTTAACCTAGATCAAGCCTCTTTCATTTGTTTCTGATATTCAAATTCAGTGGAGCAATTTCTCTTAATGTGTATTAACTCTCCTTTAGGTATACCTTTCATTACGTGTCTAGCGTGACATGAATCCTACTGTAAAATTGTGTTACCTGCCGTTGGTTTACTAAACATTTTTGTTTCTATGGCCTTTTCAAATTAATCACAGGAAATGGTTAAATCCAAGTAATTAATAACACTAGAACTGTATTCTTTAGTGAAAGTAATGCCACATTTGTTATTGTTAAGATATTCACAGAATTGGTTTATCTCTTCCTCTGTACCATCAAAGATAAACAATAAATCATCTATGTACCGATGATATTGAATAATTGTGTCCCTAAAAGGATTTCCATCCCCATAGACGTGGAACAGCTCCCACCAACCCATAAAAAGGTTGGCATAGGAGGGGGCAAACATAGCCCCCATAGCCGTCCCACGTCTCTGGAGATAGCAATCATTCTGGAACATAAATTTTTTTGTGAGTTAGCAAATATTCTATAGATCTAATAAGAAATATTTTGGTCTCTGGTTCAAAATCACTATATCTTTCAATGTAAAAATCAATAGCTTGTATACCTATTTCATGCTCAATTGAAGTATATAGAGCAGTGACATCAACTGTTAAGAATTTATATGTAGGTTTCCATTGAGTTTTATTTAGTTCGTTTAACAGGGCAGTAGTGTCTTGTATATAGCTAGACAGGCCTTTAATTAATGGTTGTAAAAATGTATCTACTAAGTCAGATAGAGGTTCATTCAAAGAATCAATGCCAGCCATAATGGGTCTCCCAGATGGGGCAGTACTACTCTTATGGATTTTGGGAAAGTAGTGAAAGACAGGGGGGACAGGATATTGTGAAATTAGAGTTTCTTTGACAGTGTTAGGGATGATATTGTTATGGTGTGCATACAAAATTATGCCAACCATTTCCTCTCTAAAACGTTTAGTAGTATTGTCTGATAGTTTTTATAAACATTTTTATCATCTAATTGGCGCTTTGCCTCAGCAATGTAGTCTTCTCTATTGAGAATGACCACATTGCCCCCCTTGTCCGATGGTCTAATGATTATAGTCTCATTTTCAACTAATTTTTTTAGAGCTGTTTTTTATTTGTTGTTTAGATTGTAATTATATTTATTTTTCCTTCCTGTCTCCCTGATATGAAGATCCCTCAATTTTTCTTCCACTACTTTTTGAAAAATGTCTGTAGCATTAGATCGCATATGTATGGGGTAGAAGTGACTTTTCTTTTTTAGATGTTTAAGCATATATCTCTCTCATTAACAGTTCCTACCTTTATGTCTGTCCCTTCATATTGTAAACATTGTAAGTCAGCCACACTGCACAAATCTTTAAAGTCAAATTCATCATTTGTCATATTTACATTTCCCACAATAGCAGTCTCATCCTCTTGTTCCTGATTTTCATTTAATTCAAAAAAATGTTTCTTTAAAGTTATTTTCCGGACAAATTTATTTGTGTCCACAATTGTTTTGAACAAATTGAAATGATTTGCAGGAACAAAGTTCAAACCCTTAGCTAATACATTTTTGTCTTTGTCAGATAAGACAACAGTGGATAAGTTGATAACATTAGCATTTGTGCACAGTTCTTGTGATTTCTCTATGTTTAAGCATATCTCTTTTGAGTTCCCTGTGACCTGATTGCATATGTTTTGGGAATTGCTCCTTGTTGTCTCCTTTCTAATGGTTTTGTTTTTTCTCCCTTGACCTCTTCTCCCCCTATATTTTTATTTCTTTCTGGGGAAAAAGTCCTGCGTTTCTCGTTTTTTGACAGATGATCTTCTATTTCTGCATTAGATATATCCTCATATGTTTTTAATACAGAAGGTATACTGATTTCTTCTAAGACCTCTCCATCGGATGAATCTACCTCATATTCTGTGTCAGAAAATGTTACGGTTTTTCCCTTTTTATTATAATAGTTTTTTCTTTGTTTGTTATATTTTTTATATTGCCTTTGTCTTGGGAAATCTTCTTGATTCCACTTGTATAACTGTTTGGAATCATAGTCCTTTTTATCTCGTAACATTTTCTGAGATTTCAATTGCCATAGTTCTTGTTTAAATGTTAATATACTTAATTCAAATTTTTTATCATATTTTTTTAAATCTTTATCCAGCTGAAAGGCCTTAAGTTTGTCTTGTGTGTCCTTAAGTTCTAATGACAGTTCCTTTTGTTGTTCTCTCTTATATTCTATCAGTAACTGTATTGGAGCAAAAGAGTATTCCATTTGGTTATAAAGTCCACATTATAAACTGAAAATGAGGGGAATTTTCTAATACGTAATCCCCTTGGAATACGTTGTTCAATTTTATAAAGCAGGAAAGTTTTAATATCAAGATCTAATTTAATGTCCTTTTGTCTAAGATTGTCAATTTCAAAGAATAGACTATCCATAGTGTATACAACCACATTATAGAGGTCTGATGTCTCTTCCATGAAGTTTTTAAAAACATATGATTCTTCTGTGTTCTCTTCCATAATTTTGTATAACAAGTTCTTGTTTTATAAATAAAAAAAACAAAAACAATTTAAATGCTTATATCCGCTATGTGACTTAGTACTGACCCATTTCATATGTTCATTGTAATCTTATATCCACCTCATCTTCAGCTACAATGCTTTCCTCAAATTGTCTTACCGTGTTTCAAGCTGTACTCTCAGCTGATATCAGTATATTCACTGCAAGCGTGATGTCCTGTCTTATCTCCAATGAGCTCATACAGTGAGCGATGCAAATGTAATATTCCTTCCGCTTACATAATCTTCTTGAGACAGCGGCAGCTCCTTAGGCAAGAGTTAGCAGAAATACACAATATGTACAAACAATCTTGCTTGCCTACCTGAAGCGCAATTGGCAGTCTCTCTCTGTGTCCCTCGGTGTGCAGCGCGTAGCACAATGGAGAGTGGGCGGGAACAACATCCCAAAGATCCAATGCCTTTGCAGCTACTAGACGTGCCTGCAAGGCACGCAAAGTCGAATATAAATCCAAAGGAAAGTAGCGCACAATCAGCAGAAGATATATAAAACGTCCATTTTAATAGAAAAATATAAAAACATCAGGGTTCAGTACATGTATAAGATAAAAAATCCTAGACAGTTGAGCGTACAAGAGCACTCCGCAGACGCGTTTCGTGTTTTAATGCACTTGGTCACTGCTTGTTAGTGCTCCTGTGCACAGACCTTTTTAAAACAATCACTTGCTAATTGTCCAACGTCAATTAGTTACGCACCTGTCATAGTATACATTAATTTCTTATAGCGGAAATATAAGCATATAGATACATCATATTTACATCCTTGTATAGTTACTATTAAATTTCTATTAACAACATTAATTTGTTACATTACCTCTTAAACTTACATCTATTAGGAGCTGATCAAATAACGCTATAGCAAATATTAATGCTACTTCTCAATGATAGAAAGAATATGTCACAATAATTTGTAGGTTTAATTTATGGTTTTTAAATTCCAAGAACACAAAATATAATACCTTAATTACGAGAACAAGTATAAATATCTGAATAAGAATAACTCACTAGAAAGAATCTTAGGTTTTCCCAAGGACAGCATTTACTAAGAAAGGCATATAAACCAAACAAAAAGATATAATTAAGCAAAAGATTAATTTAAAAAATCCAAGTCCCTTCTCATATTGAGATCCTTAGGGGTACTACACTTTAGTAAAACAGGTAAAACTACTAGACCCCTTAAAGAAAGATTTTTGGAGCATGTGAGATCCATAGAGGATAATTTTTCTGACACACCTGTAGCAAGGCATTTTAAAATGGAACGCAATGCAGATTCTTCTGCTTTGTCCATACAAGGCATAGATTTTATACCAAATTGGAAAAAGGGGGGGGGGGGTGACAGAGAAGCAATACTAAGCAAAAGAGAAATCTTTTGGATATTTACACTACAGTGTAGTAAAAGTGAAGACTTTTGTTCAAGATGAAGTTAAAAATTTTAATAATAAGGAAAAAATATTTAAATTTCTTGACTCTGTAAGGATTTAGTGATGCTTGATGAGTGTTAGGAGGTAGAAGGGAAGATTAGAAAGGATAATAAATAATCATAGGACCTAAGATTTATTTTATTTTTTGCCTTTTTTCACAACAGCCACACGAGAATAGACACTTTCTAGCACTACACTATTTTTTCACAGTTCTCCAAGTAAACTTACACTCATCTAAACTTTCACACAGGTCCCCCTTTAGACCAGGTTGTAGAACAATTATTCAGCAGAGGACATCCATTGCACACACACTAAAGCACTATTTTACTTTTTTTTATATATATATTTCTTTTTACTCTAACATATATTGGTCACATATGACACTACACTACTAATTTGCTTTTTATTTTTATTTTTTTATTGCCCTTTTCACAACACCCACACGAGAATAGACACATTCTAGCATTACACTATTTTTTCACAGTTCTCCAAGTAAATTTACACTCATCTAAACTTTCACACAGAATCCCCTTTAGATCCTATTGGAGAACACTAATTTAGCAGTAGAGGTCATTGATTATACACGCTAAAGCACTATTTTGTTTTTTAAATATATATTTATTTTCACTCTCACACTACTAATGCCCTTTTTTTTTCTCTCTCTCCTCTACCCCTAAAATTATTATTTGATATTTTATAATGGTAAATTTAATATCATGGAATGTGGGAGGAAAAAACTCCCCCATTAAAAGGAAATCTATTTTAAATCATTTAAAGAAAAGTGGTAAACCTGATATGGTATTCCTTCAGGAAACACACTTACTTGATTCGGAACATGCTAAACCGAAAAGGGAATGGGCTAACAAGTGTATTTTTGTATCATATAAAAAATCAAGCAGAGGTATCGCAAATTTTATTTAATAATAATTTGGGGTTTAAAGTAAAAAAAGTCATTTGTGATCCCAATGGAAGGTTTCTTATTGTACAAATATTGTTAAATAAAGAGATATTGACATTATGTAATATATATTGGCCAAACGAGTCCAGCAGAATTTTCTGGGAATTGCTGATTGAATTATTAACCAAATTTTTAGATACAAAAATGATCATTGGTGGCGATTATAATCTAACCCCAAATTTCCATATTGATAGATCATGTGCCCAGAAGGAACTAAAAGGGAAATTTAAAGTAAAGAAAAGGATTAATAGAAAAAAAAATGTTCTCTTATTTATGGACTCCCTGAATCTAGTTCACTCATGGAGATATAAGAACCCGGCAGTAAAGGAATATACATGTTTTTCAGGGAAATACCGTTCCTTTTCCAGAATAGACTTGTTTTAATATCAAAAGAAATTGTACATCAAATATCAGAAGTGAAAATCGGGGACATTGTAATTTGAGATCAAGCCCCCATTCAAATATTATCATTGTCCAATAAGGGAAAAAAACAGTTGTCATTTTAAATTCCCCAAATTTTTATATGGTTCAAAAAAATTAAAATAATTTTTAAAAGAAAGTTGGGGCCTATATTTACAAGAGAACAACAAGGGAAACTGTAATGTTCAAACAATTTGGGAAGCAGGTAAGGCAGTTAAGGGGAGACATTATTGCATTTGTCTCAGATTATAATAAAGCAATACAAAAACAATATAAACAATTTAGTGATAAACTGGGGAATTCGTATGCTGGGGAATCGTTCTTTGGTGAACCTGAGAGAATATTTAGCAGATAAAAAAAGAGATGAATGTTTACCTAACCCAACAAGCCATAAGAGAGACTAGAAAAATGCAAGGCAGACTATATAGATTTGGCAACCGTGCTGGTAGATTTTTAGCTAACATTGTTAAATTTCAGGGGCGCGATCCGATATACGGCGCAGGTTTCGGCGCAAGCGTGGAAACCTGCGCCGCCCATAGTTTCAGCTCGCAACTCGAGCTATCCCATATACGGCGCCGTCAGAGGAT
>CAJPDP010078238.1:0-10387 GCA_905336975.1 Bombina variegata variegata
AAGAAAGGGAAGGTCTAATGAAAATTAAAAATAATGATAAGATCGTGATAAAATCAGCCGATAAGGGCGGAGCCACAGTTGTTCAAAGTAAAGAATACTATATTGCTGAGATTAATCGTCAGTTATCAAATAGAGATGTGTATCAGCCCATCATGTTTAATCCTGTTTTTGAGATTCAAAAGGAAATTAATTCCTCTATCAACACAGCTGTTAAACAAGGTATTATTGGGGAGAAAGAAAATGAATTAAATATCTGAGGACACTAGTCATATATACACTGCTGAAAGTACATAAACGGTTGAAAGAACCTCCAGGACACCCTATTGTGGCAGGGGTTGACTGTGTGTTCTCGAATATTTCAATATATTTGGATTGTATACTTAGGAGGATTGTGTTGGAGTCCCAATCATATATCAGAGATACTGGGGATTTTTTTTAATAAATTGGAGGAAATTTCTGTTCCTCTAGACAAATGAATTTTATACAGCTTGGATGTCTCTAGTCTATACACTTCCATTAGTCATGATGGAGGTGTGGGGGCTGTAAATAAAGTGATTGCGGGTTCAAAATTGTATACTGATGATGAAAGAGAATTTTTCACGAAATTACTTGACATAATTTTGAGGTACAATTACTTTTTATTCCAAGATCAGTTCTACCTGCAATTGCAGGGCACTGCAATGGGCTCCAATGTCACCCCTACATATGCCAATATATTTATTAATGTATATGAAGAAATATCAGTATATGAAAATGATTTGTTTCAACTGTATGGCGCCACATGGTGGCGCTATATCTACAATATATTTGAAATATAGCTGGGTGACATTACGAGCCTATTGCAATTTGTAGATACACTAAATGGTGCTACTTCTAGGATCAAATTCAGTTTGGTCTATAATGAGGAAAGCTTAGCCTTTCTTGATACTTTGGTTATCAAAGAAAATGGAAGACTTAAAGTTGATTTGTATAAGAAGAGCACAGATAAAACTGATTTGCTATTAGCTAGTAGTGCCCATCCTCAGTCCTTGAAGAATTCCCTTCCTAAGTGTCAGCTGTTGTGGGTTAGCCGCATAGTATCAGATGATAAGAGAAGCGAACAAAGACTCAAAGAAATGGGTAATTTCTTCTTGGACAGAGGATATAGGAGAGAACTGATTGAACAAGAAATCAAAAGTGTTTTAGATATTCCTAGAGCTGCACTACTTAAACCCCATAAACAAGATAAACTGTGAGATAATAAAAATCAGAGATTAGTATTTGTATCCAAATACAATGAGATGAGTTTACAAATACAAAAAAATCATCTGTAGACATTGGTATATAGTAAGGAATTGCAATCCTAATGTTTTAGAATTTCAAGACTATCCCATGCCTGCATATAAAAGGGGTAATAATTTAAGAGATGTTTTGGTTAAAGCTGATATTGGTTCAACCAAGAAAAGGAAACAGGGATTTATATTTGAAAAGAATAATGGGTGTTACCCTTGTCTATTTTGCTGCCATTGCAACAGCATGATCAAAGAATCTGTTTTTGTACATCCACAAACAGGGCGTAAATTTTCAATTAAAGGTTATTTTACATGCAACACAGAGTATGCTATTTATCTGCTAAAATGTCTGTGTGGGCTCATTTATATAGGTGAAATGACCCGTAAGGTTCTATATAGAATAACTGAACACAAATCGAACATTAGAAGAAACAATATTAAATCTCCTGTAGCTACTCACTTAATGCAGGCTGGCCATAATATAAGTCAGTTAAGGTTTCAAATAATAGAACATGTCTCCCCTTTCAGGCATTCAGGTGGGGGGGGGGCGACAGAGAGCAATATCTAAAACAAAGAGAATACACTAATCTATATTAAAACCAAAGTAAACTAACAGATAAGGAGGAATTATTATATACCAGGATATTTTTTACAAAAACACTGAGAGATCAATCTTTATTCATACCCATTGCAGAATCAGCAAATAACAGCAGCAACATTTCGGACTTACATGTCCTTATTCATGCTATGCATACATCATTTCCTTTACACCTTTTAAATCATCAGTGGACACACGTCCTAGATTAATTAACCAATTACATTCATCATATACTTATATAGGTTTTTACACAAAGACTAAAGTGTGAACACTAATCTATATTAAAACCAAAGTAAACTAACAGACAAGGAGGAATTATTATATACCAGGATATCTTTTACAAAAACACTAAGAGATCATAATCTTTATTCATACCTATTGGCATAAGGCAATTAAGATGAAAAATCCAGACTTCCTGTTGGGCGGAGCTAGCAGAGGGTACGCTAGCACTGTGCTCTGTGGAAAAGAGCAACCCTTCATCGCACCCAGGCGTCTAGATTCCTTGGCCCAATACACACAGTGGTTTGGGATCTGCAGCAGTCGCCGCTGTTTGCTGGGAAGTCCTGTTTATGCCTGGAGGCTCTGTCGGCTAGGGCCCAGCAGCAGGTCAAGAATTGCCGAAAACGCCAGCTATCCCCCGGATGCATGGAGGTCTGAGACGCAGACTATGCAGATGTTAGAACTTCACTATGATTGAACGTATCCTGCCAGAGGAGTGTCTGGCTACGGAGACACTTGGAAACTGCAGCTAGGCACCCAGAAGGCCAGTGGTAAAACCGCCCAGATAGTTATCACAGTGCCTAGGTGGATACAGAGGACAAGAGAACTCCCAACATAGACCTCAAAGAGCAAGTACTTCAATGCTGAGGCAAAAGATCTGTGAGTTATACCTGGGGCTACACCGCGCTCTTTGCTTAATACAGCTTGGGATATGCTTTGCTGCATGAGCTTGTATGCTGGTGACTGTAAATACCAGCACTGACTGATACTAATAAGCCCCGCTTGCTAGTACTAACACTCTAGCTTCAACCGCTGAGCTCTAATTTCAGTAAATAAATGGAGTCCATTACCCCCACTAGAGGGTATAATGTAACGGAATGGGCCCAATCTGAAAAAGCATGAGATATATGTTAGAAAGACTAAGCCCTACAACCCGGTGATTATATAGACCTAAACCAGGCTACCCTGGCATAGGTCATACCAGTGCCCTTGAGTGAACACGGGGAAGATGCAGGGGGGGTCTAATTTTCACTGTGTACAGCTTACGGCTGGGTGTGTGCTCTAGGACTGGAGCTAAGGCCTGGCTTCCTAAAATAGTTGCTAGTAGTGTATTATTGAATTCTCTCTGCCTCTTTATATGCTACCCAGCTTCACTTTACACTGTTCTGATCAAACTCAGCTGGATACAGGAGGTGTATATGCCTACAACTTTAACCTGAAATGGGGGCCAAAGGAATTATATAAGTCAGTTAAGGTTTCAAATAATAGAACTATAATAATGGACTATTATAGTGGGATATGCGGATGGTGGTAGGCACCGGAGATAGCCAGTGTTGATAGCCCTTGTTACAGTTTTATAAAATAGGGTCTGTTCCCTTCCTGGAAAAGATCAGCAGCTAAATTAGCCTTCCCCAAGTACAAAATATTTTACCTCCATTGAAAAAGCGGACCTTACACCCAATCTCAAGGAATTTTTAAACATATCCGCAACCTTGATGAACATTGCACTAATTAATGACTTTGAGAACCAGCCCTAATCAGAGATGTATGCCATATAAACTATCTGGACAGCCTCTACCTTACTGTGCCTTTAATAAATGTGAGGTGGACTCAGTAAGCTAAGTCAGCCCCTTTTATTGGCTTTGATATGGGCAGAATATTTGAAAGTCCTGTTGGGCTGTAGTTTGCTTCCTCTTCCAAGAGTTTACCTATATGTGCTGTAACTCTCCAATCAGTAATATAAGGGATCTCACACATATTATTGTACAAAACATATGGCTGTACCCTGTGACTTTCTAATCTTACCTTTAATTACAGGTTATCAGGAGTGTAAAAATAGCCCTTTTTTTTTTTTCTATATTAGAGGTCCCGTCGATAAGATACGCTATAACACAGAAGTAACTAATTGGGTTTTTGGATGTAAAATCTAATATGTGATTATATAGGACTGTGTGACGTAGTTTCTATACCCTTATAGGGACTAGGATAAAACAGCTTATATAACGTCTTGGTGCTCTATAACACCCTACTAAACCAGGAATTTTTCCAGGTTCATCCCAGCACCTATACATTTCTTTAGTCTCATAAAGTAGTTATCTGTATGTAACATTGAATCCGAGCACTTAGGCAGTTCTATTTCTAGTGAGGATCTTATTACAGGTGGCACTGCATTTACCACACACACACACACACAGAGAGATTTGCCCCTTGACTCTTCACTTTGTTTAGCTCCACCCACGCACCTCTATATCTCCCCCCTTTTTTTTTTGCTCTCCCCTTTTCTCTACCCCACACTCACATCCTTTTTTTTTTCCTCACCTTTTTTTCATTTCACAAGATTTTTAATCACTCTTTTCACCCTCTATTCCGACGAATCTTCTGTGACAGAGTCTCAGTTTTTCCTTCCCTTATGGACAAATACATGTCACATTCAAAATCAAATTCACCAGCGATGCCACCTAAGCATAAAGATAAAAGGATTAAGCCTAGCGACTTAGAGGCTAGCAATGAAATAAGTTTGAGTAATATTGACACTCCTCCACCAAATCTCTGACCTGTTAATGCAACAATTTGATGTACTGAAACAAGAAATATCTAATTTGACGACTGAAGTTAAACAGTTCTCAACCAGAATATCTG
This sequence comes from Bombina variegata variegata, assembly GCA_905336975.1. Taxonomy (NCBI): domain Eukaryota; kingdom Metazoa; phylum Chordata; class Amphibia; order Anura; family Bombinatoridae; genus Bombina; species Bombina variegata. Next base: position 4,729 of record CAJPDP010078238.1, read on the forward strand.
AGTTGGAAACAAGAGTCTCTGATATTGAGGACAGGGCCATTATTCAGGAACAGACAGCTACCTCACATGACAAGATGTTACACATACTGCAGACCAGAGTAGAGGAGTTGGAAGACAGATCTCGCCGCAATAACCTTAGGGTTATTGGGCTTCCAGAAATTGGAGAATTTACTGATCTCTTCAAATTCGCCTCTACCAATTGGTGGGTAGTCATATCGAAAATTTGGTAATCCCGGTAGAAAGAGCCCATAGGCCCAGTACGTAATAAGCCCGACGGGCTCTTAAACCTAGACCTGTAATAATCAAATTTCTAAATTTTCAAGATAAGTTTCACATATTGAGGCTCTACCGTAAGAACAATGGCATTATGAAAGGTCAAGCGAGGGTCTTATTATTTCAAGACTTTTTGGCAGAGACCCAAGCCAAACAGAGAGAAATGGCACCATACTGCTCCAGACTAATCAAAGCTAATCTTAATGCTAGATTACTTTATCTGGCTAAAATTGTGCTGGAGAGATGGTGCCATACTCACTTTTACCAAAGCAGAAGATGCACAATCCTTCTGTCATAATAATGGGGTGCAATAATTCTTTAGAACAATATATGGTGTCTTGTACAGTTTTTGATGTAATTTTTATTCATGTTGCTGACAATTGCCTGAAGTGTTCTTCATTTCCCCCCCCCTTTTTTCCTGTCTCTATTTCCTTCCTTTTAACCCCCCTTTCCCTCCCCCCTTTTTTTTCTCTCTCTCTGTTCTCCTTCCCTCTCCCTCACTACCATATATTAATTGGAGATGTATAAATTAAACCTTTTATCTTGGAATATAGGGGGGATCTCTTCTCCAATTAAATGGAAATTAATGATAAAACATCTGGGTTCCCATAAACCAGATATAGCTTTTATACAGGAGACGCATCTCCCCCCGATAGAAGCTACAAAACTTCAAACCAAGTGGATGGGTGAAGTTGCGTATATGACATATAATCAAAGTAAAAGAGGATTGGCAATACTTTTTAATAAACAGTTGGACTATCAGATATTATCACTAGATAATGACCCAGAAGGGAGGTATCAAATTTTAGAAATTCAAATCAATAAAAACTATTATGTCTTTTGTAATCTCTATGGCCTGAATAAAACAGAGAAAGAATTCTGGGAATTATTAAGTCTGAAATTATTCCAGTTTGTGGGGAAAAACATAATTTGGAGACTATAATATGACATTTTCACATATCTTAGACAGATTCAATAGCAAGTCTACTGACAAAAAGTCTAGGGAATCCATAATAATATATTAATAAGTTTTGCCAGAGGTTGGCCCTTAAAGATATCTGGTGAGCGCAGCATCCAGACCAAAGAGAGTATACATGTGAATCTAAGTCTTTTAGGTCCTTTTCGAGAATATTTTTTTTTTTTAATTTCTAGTTTGCTGATGAGGCTAGACATCAAAACAGATATAAAATAAATTAAGCTATCAGACCATGCAATTATCTCTTTGGAGATAAAGTGTAGTGATCCTATACAGAATAACAATGCGCGATTTTTCTTCCCTCAATACTTTATTCATAATATAAAATTCAGATCATGGCAGCAAGGAAGATGGAGGGAGTTTGCAGATATTAACAAAGATTATATAGATAAACCCAAAATATTTTGGGAGACCGCAAAGGCGGTATTAAGAGGTGAAATAAAAGCCTACCTGATTAGGAATAAGGCAATAAGAAAACAGAAGGAGGAACAGCTATCTAATGCGGTCAAAAATACCTACACACGTTATATTCAGAACCCATTAATATTTAATTGGATTAAATACAAAAGTGCAAGATTAGAACGTGACCTTTTCTATAAACAAATGATGACCGTAGAAGAGCAGAAGCAAAAAGCTTTTTTTTCAGGAGGTCAGGTTATCTCTGCTAAAGTATTAGCCAAAATCACGAAAATAAGGCAACAGAAAAATTATATATCAGTAATTAACTATCAGAATAAAAAACTTACCAAGATCTCAGAAATAAGACAAGCCTTCCTTGATTACTTTCAAAAAGTGTATTCTCTTAGTCCAATAGATAAGGCTAACAAAGAGAAGTTCTGGCAAAAGGTCAAATTACCACAGATTCTAAGCCAGGATCTACAAATGCTTAACGAACCAATCACAATGAAAGAGATATTTAATCTAAAGCCAGGTAAAACACAAGGTCCTGATGCTTTTCCAGCCAAATTTTACAAACTGCTGCATGAGCATCTCCTTCCAACCCTCTATGCTCTATTTAATGATTATTTTATCGGCAATAAGTCACACTCCCTTCTGTTTTCAGCCTCAAATGTGGTCCTGATTTTGAAGAAGGGTAAAGATCCTGAACTACCGACATCATATAGACCTATTTCCCTCCTAAATCAGGACTACAAATTGATGACAGCCATTATTTCCAACAGTTTTAAAAGATGTTTAGATTATATTATACACCCAGACCAATCCTGGTTTATTGTAGGATGAAACCCAGTTAGAATTATACGTAAAGCACAGCTGGTACTAGATTTTTTTTCGAATAAGACCTTTAGGAAATCTCATCTTAAACCAGATCTTGCAATTCTTACGGTCGATGCCCTGAAGGCATTCGACTCGATTGTTTGGAATCATCTATTCACCTCTTTGGAAGGATTTGGGATGATAGGGCATTTCCATCAGTTCATATGGATGCTCTATCAGAATCCAATGTCAGCAATTATAGTGAACAGAGACATATCAGATAGATTCCCTCTGAAGAGAGGCACATGGCAGGGCTGTCCGCTATCTCCATTGTTACTTAATCTCTTCCTAGAACCTCTTGCAATTTACTTGAGACAGGAGTTGAAGGGGATTAGAGTAAGTCTCTCTCTAGGTATCTCTTTTTGCAGACAACCTTTTACTATTTTTAAGTAACACATCACAATCTATACCTCAGGTCCTGCATATATTTAGGCTTTTTGGCTCCTTTTCTGGTTATAAGACCAACATTGAAAAATCTGAACTATTATGGATATACAAACCACGTTATGAGGTGCCCCATCCCTTTCATGAAACTAAGCATATACAATATTTGGGTATAACTTTAAGCAATGATCCGGGACAATGGTACAAGCTAAATTTCCCCAAATGTATTTCGGATTTACAAGACAAGTTGCAGTCCTCCCAGCTGTGTTTCAACTAGAGTTATGTTTATTAAGGCCATTCTGTTTTCTAAACTCCTATACTTTCTCCAAAACTTTCCACTACTAATACATAATAAGGATATCTCTCGATTACACAGGATTTTTAACAATTTTATATGGCGAGGTAAGAAGTCACTTATAGCTCTATCAACTCTAAGACTCCCAAAAACCTGCAGAGGCCTTGCCTGTCCAAATATCAGATTCTACAATTACGCTGCGTTATGTAAGTTTGCGCTGGACTGGATCACCAAGAAAGAACAGGTTACTCTATACAAATTAGAATCATATCTAATAGCTCCCTTTGCTTTGAAAGCGGTATTGCACTATTTAGTGGCAAAATTGCCTTCTAGTATAACACAGTTTCTTTTTTTAGCATTGTATAACACAGTTTGTCACTATTAAAGTTATTGTGGGTGTCTGGCAGAAGATCTGTGCAGGAACCAAAAATAATTTCCGTAAGTCCGAGTTCCTTCCCCTACTGGGCAATCCAAGCTTTCCACTAAGATTGACCACATCTGTCTTTTCGGTATGGGCCCAAGAAGGCCTTTACTCTATAAGCCAGATTTGTCAGGAGAAGAATTTGGAAGTAAGAGTCTTCGACGAGTTAAAAGATAAATATAATTTACCAAAATCATCTTTTTGCAAGTACACCATTGGATAGGGAATCTAAGGGCAGAAACGGGGCCTGAATTAGATATGGGGAACTTAGGCAAAATAATTAAATTATATCGTGAATGGATTAATAATATTACACAGATATATAAAGTATTGATCAATTTTCACGGGGAAACCCATATCAATATACTATTTAGGAAATGGAATAAGGCGTTGCCACAAGTGGAAAGGGAGTTGATTATAAGTAGTGTTAGCTTAGCAACTAAGGCTACGGTCTCAGTTAGTTGGCGAGAATCACATATTAAATTATTGAATATGTTTTTTCTCTCCCCAGCTAGACTAGCTAAATGGGCTGGTGGTCCAGGAAAATGTCCCAAATGTAGACAGGAAATGGCAGATTTAAAACACTGTATATGGGCATGCCCTAAAGTAACAAAATTTTGGAATGAAGTTCATTTCTGGTGCAATAAGGTTTTGGGAACCCAGAACAAAATTACACAAATTGAGATCCTTTTTTTCTTTAGAAACGCTACGGTCAAAGCTAATTTTAAATTTTTGAATGCAATGATACTAGTAGGAAGAAATGTGATATTTACGAATTGGAAAGGTAGGGAAAACCTCAAGTTTTCAGAATTTCTGAAAAAAGCTCAGCAGCAGATAATACTGGAACAGTACAACATTAACATTTTCAGTAATAGACAAATACACCGCTTTTTTGTTAAGTGAAAATTGACAATCCTATCTCTCCCTATAACAGTACAATTACAAATAGTTTCCTTTTTTTTAAGAATTCTAAGTGGTTTAAACAACAGGTAGAAAGAGGACAGTTCCCAAGGTCATGGAACATATTAGGTAGTGAGGAAGAGGCTCTCCTTTCCTCCCTTAATTGCCTTATGCCAATGGGTATGAATAAAGATTATGATCTCTCAGTGTTTTTGTAAAAGATATCCTGGTATATAATAATTCCTCCTTGTCTGTTAGTTTACTTTGGTTTTAATATAGATTAGTGTTCACACTTTAGTCTTTGTGTAAAAACATATATAAATATATGATGAATGTAATTGGTTAATTAATCTAGGAGGTGTGTCCACAGATGATTTAAAAAGTGTAAAGGAAATTATGTATGCATAGCATGAATAAGGACATGTAAGTCCGAAACGTTGCTGCTATTATTTGCTGATTCTGCAATAAACCTGTGATTGAGAAAAACACTGTTTAGAGTGCTGCTGTATTTTTGGAATCCTTCAATACCATTGTTAGCCTGTTCTATGGTGATTTACCACCCGGGTGCAGCTTTTTAGCCCAGAAATGCTTTTCACAGAGTAGAACTTTCCAGTAGTATATCAGTCTGATCCTATTACGGTCAATCCAGCACCAAAATGCCAGGCAATTCCTCTCTGAACAAGCAACACAGCAACCCCAGACGATCGTTTCGGCTTTCATTGGGCCTCATCAGTGAGGTGTGGCAGTATTCCTCTAAGCACACTGAGTAAGGAGTCCATGTCTGGTTGCCCCTTTTTCCCATAGGCAGACTAAATATATACAGAGAGAAGTGCACTCATAGGAACAAACAACTGGCTCAATACCATTGTTAGCCTGTTCTAAAGTGATTTACCACCTGGGTGCAGCTTTTTAGCCCAGCAATTAGTATATTTCCTGTAGTATATCAGTCTGATCCCGCCTATTAGGTCAGTCCAGCACTGACATACCAGGCAATTCCTCTCTGAACAAGCAACACAGCAACCCCAGACGATCAATTATCTGGCCCATAAAAAATAATGATGCTCTCTGGGAAACTGAAGCTGACAGTTTTTCAGTTTTAATTTACATAAAAGACATGCAAAGTGCAATCTTATTT
>CAJPDP010078303.1:0-15637 GCA_905336975.1 Bombina variegata variegata
TAGCTGTGAGAAAAAAATGCTGGGGAAATTTTTTTTATTTTTTTTTAAAGCCAATAAAAAAATGTTTTGCCCATATGAGAGGTGAAGCACTGCCTCACCTGCCTCTAGTGACTGCACATCACTGGTGTAACTGTCTATAACAATCGGGAAATCTGCCTTCATATGGTAACGAAGCACTGATTGTGCTCTGTTACCATATGAAGATAGATGTCTGCAGCCCAGGAACAGCAAGTGACAGCCGAGACTGCATGGGCTGCCTAAAGGTCAAACGTAGATCTACGTTGTGTGGTACGATGGTCTTTGTACTGCATGATGTAGATCTATTTCCGATTGGTGCAAGGGGTTAATATGTTTGGTATGTTATGCTATTTATTTTCATTCTATTTATGATTTTTTCATTATATAATGAATATGTAAAGTTTGCAAAAGGCATTACAGCGGTTTATTAAAAGGTGCATCATCAGCAGTCAGATAGACCTGAAAGAAGCCTGAATTATTCAGGTAGGTATGGTCTATATTGAAAGAGCAATTCCCAGAGATAAGAAGATCTTCAAATGTATCAACTCTTTTATTTGACCATCATCCTGTTCTCTACCATTGGTGGTTTATATTGCTAGAATTGTCCTGGATAAATCGCTGCCCTTTGGGGTAAATTCCAAACAATCCAGAAAATTAGATTTGCTGGTTTGTCAAAGGAGAATGAACACCGGTTTCCCCGAATATTCGGTGGCTGTACTTTTCAGTATTTGTTTCTTTTAAAAAAAAAGTTCACCCTAGCTACAATTCTTACCTTAGAGTGACATAAAACAAGTTGGGATAGAGACAAAATATAATATGTACTTTAATAACTTTACCTGCAAATTTATATTGCAGTGCTTTGCCACTAACCCTTTCTTTTAAGTTTCCAAATTGTACAGCTCTAACTACCCCCACAAATTTCCTTTAATGGCTGTATCTATATCTACCATTGCTTTGGTAGAATGCAGAAGTGCACAGTGATTATCTGCTGGAGCATGCCTAGACGCAAATAAGCAGCTGTGAAATACAATGCCTGTGTTTCTGATGCTAAACATTGATAAGGGGGGTGGATCAGACTACTCCAGACAGCATAGCTATGTAAGTGATTTGCTTATTTTGAAAAATTATTTTAAAATACTTGCCAGCAATGTTTAAACATTTTTTATATCCCTTTAATGTTCTGCTCCACTGTTTGGTAGACCACATTTTGAGTCATGCTACCTCATTGAAAAATTTGTTGAACTTAACTCAACCTGATTAAGCCACTTCTCCCACTCGGTCTAGGTATGCTATGCAAAATAAATCCACTAGATGTCACTGTGTTTTTTGAATAGTATGGCTTTTCAGATCGTCTCCTAAAAGAAAGTTAGCAACAATAAAATCACTCCAGACACAACCTCTTAGTTGTGTGGAATTTTCAAAGGTAAGCATATTTTTTTGACATATACTTGTTTCAGAGGTGTTACTTAACAGAATTATGTAACTTTATACAACAAAAAAAAGTCTAACAAGGGTTGATTCATTTTAGAAAAACATGCTCTACCAAACGGTTTGTTTGTCATTTTATGGTAAAGGTAGTGAAGCTAAGCTAATGTATTACAAATTGACTGTTTGCTACGAAATTAAAAACTTCTGATCATTCATTGTTATTAACATGATACATTTAATGTTATTCCTTTCTATACATGTTGAAATAATTTCATAAGTATGATTTTCTTATGTTAAAATCCATGCTCGACCAAACGGTTCATTTGTCATTTACTGAAAGGTAGTGATGCAAAGATAACAAATGTAAGATTTTTATGAAATAAAACATCTTTAAAACATTCATTGTTGTTAATATCATATATTTCATGTTATTCCATTAAATAGTTGATGAAAAAAATTATATCGGTATTATTTTTCACCATTTCTGAAACGTTTTTAAAGTATTGTAAATATGGTAAATATCTACACTAAATAGAGATATGTTGGTATATTAACATATTACTAGCATTATAACAATACATGGTTTGTAACTTTGATTTTTCCTTTCTGTTTTACAAATAATAGATGGACCCTAAAACATTTTATGGTTCAAGGTCACGCACATTTCTTGCCCTTATACCAGAAAATCCTCAAGACTCTGATGCCGATCTGAGTGATGACAATGACCAAATAGAGGATCCTGATTATAAGCCCACACAAGCTGAAGGCGCTGGAGACACCTCTTCTGAATCGATGGATGAGGAGGAGGTTGCCTCAATAAGACAACCCAAAAGAAATAGGGTCAGTCATCAATTTATCAAACACATCACTCACAAATTCACAAGTTTCACGCTGAATAAAGGTTTATCTTTTGTACCTACCACTAATTTTGATTTATTTTCCACAATTTTAGATATAAATGCACTAGTTAGAAAAATCACTCTACAAAAACACTTTAGTGCGCTTGAAAACACAAGAACTAATAACACTAGTATTCATCTACTGGTGGCAAATAATAAAAATAGACAAGTAAGTCCCACAGGACTTCACTTCTTGGACTTATGTGATCTTAATACTCTACTCTAATTACAAGCTACAACTTTGAGAATAGAAAGTTAATCAAACACTATTCATCACTTCACCACTTCCTCACATCTTAAATCATATTTTTATCCTGTTCACTGCAGGAGTGATCCTTTAGAGATGTTCCAAAACCTAATTGAACTTGATTTAATAGCACTTTAGAAAAAGAGGATACATCACACAAATATAAGAACAATTAATAGATAATCAGGATATAGTAGTCACATCAGCTGACAAAGGAGGAGCTACAATTGTCCTCAATATGACTGAATATAGAAGAGAGGCATTAGTACAACTAAATGATGCAAAAACATACTCTAAACTCACATACAACTCCACACATAAATATAAACGGAGTTACACACCCTCTTGGATAAAATCGAAGAAGGGTTCCTCACTAAAGATTTAGTAGACTTCTGCCTAGTAGATTGTCCCACCATCCTCACCTTCTGCATAGTGCCTAAGATCCATAAGACCCTTATCAACCCAAAGAAAAAAGGATGATGCTAGAGCGGCTCCGTAAAACCAGAGTATTTATTGATAATAAAATTCAAAAACATACAAGCAGCATCAGTGTAACAACATACTAAAAAAGAAAAACAGAGAGTAGTCACATCCCAAGCCACAGGACGCGTTTCAGGTCTCCCCGTACTCACAGACAATTGGGGGAGGGTGACTTGCACACCTATATAGGCCAGTATTATAAGAAACACACCTGGTGCTAATAATACGTGTATTGGTTGATACAAAGAATATGTTCCGAATAGTGTATACACTACATAGACTATATCTTGGCATGTTTAAATTTCCATATTTACAATTTCATAAAAGACATAATAAATTGAAAGCTTTATCATTTTATATGCTGGTTCATTAAACCTAGTGAATATATAAAAATATATAGGGTTAATTAATCATATCTGAATCTTAGCTAGACATTAGAACATAACACAGATTGCCACATAAATTGTAACAAATTAAGTTTACATTAAACTTGATATGTATGGAGTTAGTTAATCCTTCAGAATCTTCACTAGATATTAAAACATTATAAAAGTTGCCACATATATTGTAACATATTAAGTTTGCATTAAATGTATATATGGGGTTAGTATTATGCTTTCTGAGTCTTCACTAAATATTAGAACATTACACAAATTGTCACATACATAGTAACAAATTAGGTTAACATTCAATATATAAATGGAATTAATTTATCCTTTCAGAGTCTTCACTCGGTATTGGAGCGTTAAGCAAAATTCCACTGACGTTAAAACAGATAAAGTTTACATTTGATATATATATGGGGTTAATTAATCCTTTCAAAATCTTCACTAGATATTAGAACATTACACAGATTGCCAATACGTAAAAGCAAATTCTTCAAATTCTTCTTTCATATCAAAACTATGATTCCCAGTGATTCATAATATCAAAAGTAGAATTGAGGCCTTTGGGGTATCTCGTCTCCAATTTGAATATCCAGAATGCCTCTCTGTGATATAATTCTTTAACTCTATCTCCACCTCTTCTGGGGGTTCGCACCAACTCTATAGCCTGCCATTTAAATGTATCTAACAACTGTTGATGCTGATGTATAAAATGTGTTGCTAAGAGAGAGCATTCCTTTTCCCAATTAATATTGCTAATATGCTCACGAACTCTGGACCTCACCTCCCTAGTGGTGAGGCCCACATATTGAAGTTTACATTGGATACAGGAGATAAGATAAACAATATACCCCATACTGCAATTTATGCACTGAGAGGTTTCAAATCTTTTTCCAGTGCGGTAGGATTAAAAAGAAGGGCTAACACATATATAATCACAGGCTTTACATCTCGCATTATTACATTTATAAGTACCTTTGTGTGTTAACCAACTAATACCTGTCTCCTTTTTTGGAAGAACTGTAGGGGATAAGAAATTTCCAAGTGTCATACTCTCTCTGTATGAAAATCTACAGCCAGAATTGGCCACCTCCTTTAGCTTAGTATCAGCCAGAAGGATCGGAATATGCTTTTTCACAATATTACAAATTTGTGAATATTGGTCACTATAGCTTGTTACAAAAGTGACCTGAGACTTGTGTTCCCTAATGGACATACTACCACTATTGCTCGATTTACTGATTTTATCTTTCAAAAGATCCCCTCTGGGAATGCAGTCTACTTCTTTTTGGGCACGTAGTATAATCTTTTTATTATAGCCTCTTTGCAATAGATCATTAGTCAGTTTTTTGCATTCCTCTCTGCAATCATCCTCCTTGGAGCAATTGCACCATGTAGACCCATTGTGGCAAGTAGAGGATCGCTATGCGAGAGGGTGCGAGATTGGTTGGACAATGTTCTTCAACTTATAGTAAAGTCATTGCCAGGGTACATGCGAGATAGTACACATCTGATCCAGCAAGTCAGTAGTGTCGAATGGCAAAACAACTATACGTGGCTTACCATTGATGTGTTGGCCTTATACTCAAGCATATTGCATGAGGAAGGCCTACATGCCCTCACATTTATGTTAAAACAACATACCAGCTTTCCTGGAACAACTAACACGTTTTCTCCTTACCCTAACTACTTTGTCTTCGAGGGACACTTTTACCTCCAAAAATGTGGTATGGCGATGGGGGCTAAATTTGCTCCCTCATACGCCAACTTATACATGGGATACTTTGAAACCCAGTTTGTATTTGGAGAAGGTTTGGCCCTCAAGGACAAAGTAGTGATATATGGAAGATTTAAAGATGACCTCATTCTCATTTATAAACACAACCTAGAATTGTTTATTGAAGAGATCATTGGATATTTCAATAATAATTATTTAAGTCTAATATTCATGTCGAAGTCAAGCAATACATCAATAGAGTTCCTTGACTTGATACTTGATCATGCTCCAGATGGTAAAATTATAAGGAGTTTTTATAGAAAACCACTTTATATGAACACTATTCTAAGGGCAGACTCTTATCATGCCCCACACATGCGTAAAGGTATCCCTAAAGGTCAATATTTGCAAATTCAGAGGAATTGAACCTCCTTGAATTTATACAACAAGCAAGCAAATGAACTGACACAGAGATTAATAAGAAGAGGTTACAATATTAAACAACAAGTAGCAAGACTTGATAGGGTAACCCTTTTGAATAAGAGCAACAAAAAAGCTCAAAATAAAATACAAAAGAACACAGAAATTGATGAAATACCCAAAGAAGAGATATACTTTACAACTAAATATAGCAACCAATTCTATATTATTTCCAATATCATTAGGAAATACCTACCGGTATTAAATTGGGATACCTCTCTAAGAAACAAATTTGAAAATGGCATAAAATATGTGGCCAAAAGGGCACCAACCATTCAAGATATGGTCACTAAGAAATTTCACAAAAGAACGGATATCACCACTAACTGGTTGACATCCGTTAAAGGTAACTATAGATGTGAACGAGTCCCATTAGAAGTTGTTAAAGAGCTTGACGTTCAGCTCTACTCAAACAAAAGAAACGTATATCAGACAGAGAATGGATTGCACATCCACACATATAATATATCTTATTACATACAAACAATGTTTACAACAGTATACAGGCATTACCACCCGTCCCTTAAAGGATAGAATTAGAGAACACCTTAACTCAATAGAAGAAGAAACACCAAGGACTCCTGTAGCCAAACATTTTCACTCACATGAACAAGGGCTATCTAATTTCTCCTTCATAGCCATAGAACATATAGAAACAGATTAATTGGGAGGTGACCGAGTCAAGAAGCTCCTCAAGAGAGAAGTATATTGGACACTACAAACCAGAACCCCCAAAGCTATCAACAAAAGATATGATGTCAACTTATTTATAGAGTAAAAAAACAAAAAAACTCAAAAGAGTAACACCCGCACAGCAAGAGGCATCAAAGGGGCTAAAAGTAAAACAAACTCTTTATTGGAATAAATTAAAACAAAGGTACGTGGCAGGCAAACATCCTGACTAGTTTTGTGCAGAAATGACAAAAAATAGTTTGTATATGTGCGCTAACAGCTAAGAGGTGATTGTTATTATAGTTATCTTACTACAGATACAAAAAATCTTAAAAAGTGATATTTAATCAATAAAAAGGGGAATGTACAAATATATAATACAACAAAATATTTAAAAATATTTGAAAATAATCCTTACATATGACCGGTCATCTAAATGTTATCTATAATAATAAAAAAATGAGAACATAGTACAATTTATAAATAATTACAAGTATTTCCCACCTTATATGTCACCTTTTGGTACTAAAATGGCTATTATATATTTAAATAGCTATTGCACTAATGGTAAATAGAAATTTCTTTAGTTAGTATAAGACCAACTAATATCGTTGTAAGATGTATATTACAGTGTGTCCTTATTGCGAATGGAAGATCCCTTTTTACAAACACACTTGTTAGCTTATTCTAGAGTCCTTAATTAGGATATATATCGTCTTCTCATTTTTTTTTTGTGAAATCCTTTTTTGTAAACACACTAGGTTGCTTATTTTAAAGTCCTTAATTAGGGTACACACCAGTTTCTCTTTTTTCTTGTATAAAATACTTGTTTATAGCCTTAATAACGAACCAACCATGGGATAACGTTGATATAAAATGAGTTTGCTGAAAATGTCACTTGTTAGTTCTTTGGCCCAACAGGTATAAACAAATGTATGAAGTTGTAAATTATTGTAGTTTGACTCAAAGTCCCTCCAAATAATGTTAAGGTGTTTGTAATATACAAATATAGAAATTTGTTTGAAGAATAGTACCATAAAAGAACCACACTCACGGGCTGCTACACCTCTATGTGCCTACCTGATTCGGTGAAATGTTAGCCGTTCCGTTGTAGCAAGGCTCCGTGTAGCTGGTGACGTCACTTGTTGCGTCCGTAACTGGGAAAGATAGTTCTGTGATGTTCAAAGTATCCTTACTCTGCGCAGAGTTATGTTAGGTCCGTTAGTGAAAAGTAGTCCCTTGAGGGCTTGGAGGAGACACAGGCTGGCATACAATTAGAAGTCCAGATATTTGTGGACATTTCACCCACCACGCTACAAAAACGTAGAGAACTTAAGCACATTACTGAAATCTCAGAAACCACAAAATACAATACAGCTGGGGTTTTCCTATAAGTATAATATCCAATAATAATATGAAAACTGAGATCTACAGACCTGAGGATAACTTGCGGGACTTTTACAAAGCATTGGGTCTAAATTTCAAAGAACCTCAACCTCACAAGTCGGCACCACAAGAGACTCTCTCCCAGATCCACACCGACAACAACACAGCGGCAAAAGACAGCAATCTCGAGGACACAGCCGAGGGATAAGCGTCAGGCAGCAATGGGTCAGCAGCCTCAACAGATCAAGAGCGGATGGAGGAGAGATAAGTAAAATGTGAACTGTTAAAAAATTGAATGTTACTCCTTGGACACTTGTTATGGCACCTAGATATTGTTTTTGCCCCGGTTTTGATCCTGGAGGATGCCCCTGGGGCCCTGTTTACTAAATGTTTTGATATTGTGGTTCTCACTGTTAGTTAATGCAATGTAATATTCAGAATTTCTGCTCTCAGGAATATTGCCTTCATCAACGGACTATATGGTCCACATTTATTTATGGTTGGAGTTTATGTATGGGGGCTAATGCATATGTAAAGAATCTTAGGATTCGCAACACAGACCAACGAGATAGGGAGTGCACTTACACAGTAAGATACGTTATACACGACTATAACATAGTAACATAGTAGATAAGGTTGAAAAAAGACTGATGTCCATCGAGTTCAACCTACTATGACAGTTTGCAGGACACATCTCTATCTCTATTCTATACAACAGTATACTCAGATTAGAAGGTATTCACACTCTCCTAGGACAAATGGTCGGACATATTATTAACGGACCTCCCATCATAGACAACTGACCACCCGTAAATCCTTGCAGTCAGCATTTGGCTGTGCATTGGCCTCTTCGCCACCCATGAAATTAGGTCACAGATCTAGACGGCAATCTGATATACTCACACTATGAGGGGGAAAAAAGTAGGTTTAACACATTTGTACAACAGCATAGGACGATACAAGGCCTCCATAACCTGCTTATCCTACCCTAAGATATGATAACAAACCCCGTTGTCAACTCAAACTTGTAATCTAAACATTAGCCAACTCTATATCAACTTCACTTTATATACGACTATCATACAAAAATGCAGCACAGGAACTCATTCCCCGTGACTCTTGTCTCCATATACTTATACTACTGGTATTTATCTAGAGACCTAAAGGTTGCAGTGATAAGATAAGGGTCCGTAGTCAGGTGACCCAACCGATTGTTATATAATTATATCAACTGTTTATTGCACCTTTTTCCTTTTCTTTTATTATTGTATTTGTCTTGCAGCCAGTGACCAGGCTTAGTTTAATACATACCATACAGTACCTCTCCTCCATTCCATAATACACCTTTTCCTCCACCTCTTCCCTAATCCACTCCTCCTACATACACGGATGCCCAACACATTCACTAATCAGCACGACATGAAGTGGTGTTTGTAAGTACTGGGCGTAACATTGTAACAACTGCCATGTCTCAACACAAAGAGACCCATTCGATTGCATTCACCACTGCTAATGTAAAAGGCCTAAATGTGCCGCAGAAGAGGAATATTGTTTTGTCCGATCTGTATAAACAAAAGAGCGCAATACTTCTCCTACAGGAGACACATTTAAAAAAAGGCAAAGAGTCTAAACAACTACAGCAAAAATACCCAACAGCTTACTTCTCCTCAGGACCTACAAAAAAAAAACGGGGTCTGCATACTCTTCGGACAAAATATCCCCTTCCAGCTACTACATATGCACAGATACAGAGGGTAAATTGCTTATACTAAGTGGCCTGCTTTACGATAGACCTATAACGATAGTAAATACATACTTCCCTAACTTAGCTCAGAAGGCGTTCATGCGCCAAATATCGACCACAATCATAGACCAAAGAAAAGGGCTACTACTTATGGGGGGGACCTAAACGTGCCACTGGACCCTAAAATAGACACTTACGGAGGCTCGACCTCCATATCAAAGAGGGACATCAAAAGTATCAATACGCAACTCCGTGAACTGACCCTGTTTGACGCATGGCGCATATTACACCCTGACAGAGCGGATTATACTTTCTACTCGCATCCACACAATACGTACTCCTGAATTGATTACATTATGACAGATGCGCTCTTACTAGCCTTAGTTAAACAAATATATATATACACCCAATCACCTGGTCGGATCACGCTCCGGTCTCTTGCGCGGTCGATTGGCCTGAGAAACTGATCTAGAGATTGGATGGCTTGCTAATGGATCATCCAATAGTAGGGACTGAATTAGAGAAATCATTATTGGAATATTTTGAAATCAATGATGATACAGATATGAAATACACTAACATATGGGAAGCACACAAGTGTGTGATGAGGGGAGAGTGTATAAAACATAAGGCCATCCTCAATAAACAGCACAGACTTAAAATATGATTCCTTACTTAAAGAATTGTAGAAACTACGCATAAATGTTCCCCAGACAACCCCTCAGTAACAAAAAAGCTTGCTGAAACTAGAGAAGAAATAAACAAATATCTTCAACACAGACAACAGAAACATGCGTTCAACCTCCGCCAACAATATAATGAGCATGGAAACAAATCAGGTAGGCTTTTAGCAAGAACAATAAAACGCAAACAGCTTAAGCAACACATACACTTAGTTAAAAATAAAGCAGGCCAGGTCAAAAATGATAGCATCTCCATAGCAAACATATTCAAAACTTATTATGCATCGCTGTATAACCTGGCAGGAGACACCCCCGAACTACACACCCACCACTCCAAACTAGACCGCATTTCCCAATATTTGGATATGGTAAACCAACCCAAAATATCGGAAGAACAATCACTTAAATTAGATGCCCCTATAGAACGCAGCGAAATATTAAAAGCTATCCAAGATTTACCAATAGGGAAGAGCCCAGGCCCCGATGGTTTTGGAGCCAAATATTACTAGAAATATGTAAAAATACTAACCCCCAAACTACAAACACTATTTAACTCCTTGGAAGACTCTAAAGGTTTTAGTAAATCAATGCTAGAAGCCCATATCGCTGTTTTACCAAAGCCAGGGAAGACCCCAGATATTCCACAGAACTATCGCCCTATCTCATTGTTGAACACAGATTCTGGCCAACAGGCTCAACCCGCTACTTAGCACGGTAATATCTCCCGATAAAGTGGGGTTTATCCCAGGCAGGGATAACACCCTAAAAGTGTTACAACTATCTACTTATGCCCAGGTCAATAACATAACACTTTCCCACATCTCAACAGACGCCAAAAAGGCTTTAGACAGGGTGGACTGGGATTTTCTCAGGGCCACTATGTCGAAACTATATTTTGGGCACTCCTTCATTAAAAAAAAATTCTCCCTATACTCAGAACCCTCCGCTAGAGTCAAGGTAAACACGATCCTATCCGAACCTTTAGAAATAACAAATGGCACCTGACAGGGATGCCCACTATCTCCCATCCTGTTCAAACTCTCAATTGAAGTGCTAGCGCAAAAAATAAGATCTAACACAAACATTAGGGGAGTCCAAATAAGCACTTCGGAGTACAAATTGGCAATGTATGCCGATGATGTCCTTCTTACTATTACAGATATAACAAACTCACTACCCCCCCTCCTACACACCATTGCAGAATATGGCAAACACTCAAATTTCCACCTAAATCTGACTAAATCGGAAATGCTGAACCTGAAAACCCGAAAGCAAATAATAGAACACATCCAAAAAACCTGTCCCTTGAGAATCCAAACTGACCACTTGAAATGCCTGGGTGTGGCTTTGACCTTAGACACCAAAACACTAGTCACCGAGAATTACAAGACCTTACCAACTGTTATAACCTGAGACCTTTCATGCTGGAAAAGCAAGCCACTTTCGTGGATCGGTAGAATCCATGTGATCAAAATGAACGTTCTCCCAAGGGTTCTCTACATATTACAAACACTACCGATACCGATTCCAAAAGATCTCCTGTTGCAGTTACAAAGACATATAGAGCAGTATATTTGGGGGAGGGCAAGACCAAGGGTTCCCAGACAAACATTATACAGGTCAAGAGACAGGGGAGGGCTTGGGGTACCGGACTTAATATGATACAGACTGGCCACTATCATACAAAGACAAATTGACTGGAGCCACAACTAACTCGATAAGCAGTGGGTACAACTAGACAGAGAGATATTCCAAATACATAACCTGAGCTGGATGGGGTGGATGCACCCTGACCACAGACCTCAAACTGTACGGAGTTACCCTCTCATTACAGAGTTCTTAGCCAATTGGGACAAATTGCTAGCCACAAGTACACATATATTGTCTAGACCATCCCCACTTACTCCGCTGAGAAACAATCCTGAAACTCCATTCATCCTGCCTCTGAAATACTCCACAAATTATGTACCAAAACCACCTAAACACACTTGGAAGAACATCCTAGATCAGGGCTCGCTAATCTCGAGACAGAAACTATTAGAGAATGAGGAGGAACTAGCCTCCTCTTGGATCACATACATGCAATCATCACACTACATACAAACCCATAAACACCCCCAACAGTGGAGGAAGCGACGGACACAGATGCTATTAAAGGGGCAAACATCTTCAATTTTACTGAGGATGATGCAGTCAGAATCCGGTTTGATGAAGTCTCTATACATACACATAGGGACCAGCGTGAACAACTTTACAACCAGCTATTAAAACTTAAGAAACGCTGCATGGATTTCCAACTGCATGGCTGCTACTTATCCCAGTACCACAGGAAAATGTTCATTCCTAAGGGCTTTAGAATCAAAAACATCCCATCCATAGGACGTAAAAACCCCACATTTTGTAAAAAATGGTGTGGAATGTTAAACAAATGCTCATTAGACCTGGTCCTACTAGTGATATAAGAAGTAGGACAGACCTTACAACAACTAAAGGGTGAAATTACCACATTTGAACAACAGCATTTATCTAAAATGGAGGATGGAGATTGGCTAAGTAAGCTTAAACAGCAGCTGGATACCTATGAGAAAGATCTTATAGGTTTTAAAGAAAGGAAATGGGATGCAGTGGTCTATGAATATAAGGAACAGAGAGTATATAGATGGCAATCAGGCTATAATATGGAAACAAGACCCCCTATCGCCAAAGACGCCACAGGGTATTTAAACCAAGAAACCTTGCTACTGTGGATAGTTCTGATAATAGTTTAGA
Source organism: Bombina variegata variegata (assembly GCA_905336975.1). Lineage (NCBI taxonomy): Eukaryota > Metazoa > Chordata > Amphibia > Anura > Bombinatoridae > Bombina > Bombina variegata. Next base: position 12,910 of record CAJPDP010078303.1, read on the forward strand.
TAATGAACAAGCTGGCATCTCTACCACAGATAACAGGGATAACACCAACCTACAGACAGGTGGCATGGCTACTCGTTCAAAAAACGGGGAGCGAGGCAGACAAGGAGGGGGGGTGCTACACGGGTAAGGGGAAGACCCCCACGGACCTGGAGAAGAAATCACCAGTAAATATCATCATGAACCTGAGCGACCATCTATTGACCCCTATGGAAGAGAGAGTGTTACAATAGGGTTTTTCCTTTGTTCCCACAACAAAATATAACTTTTCCATCAAGGTTGACGAATACAAGTTCCAAAGGACTTTAAAACTCAAAGAATTTTTTGCTGATGCACATGGGGAGGTTCAACAATTCAAGCGGCGCTCCACATTTGAACCGAAAAGCACTAACCCCAGTATGCAAACGTTTATCAGAATGGTTGATACTGAATTGAAGATCATGTTAATAACAAAGTTACAATTAGGAGACAGAATCTCACCAATGATGAGAAAAAGGCCTTGGAGGACTTAAAAAGAAAATCCACTTACAGTCATCAGGGAGGCGGACAAAGGAGGAGCAATTGTCCTGCAAAACTATAAGGACTATAAGGATGAGATTCTATCTCAACTTAACGACACCAAGTAGAAATTGGGAGGTGATCCGACAAAGATCTTCAAAAAAGAGATTGATCAATACATATCACTCCTGGTTACACAGACCTATATCTCTAAGGAGCTTGGTGACTATCTTATGGTGGACTTCCCTATAGTACCAGTCCTTTATACGCTACTCAAGGTGCACAAGCACCAGACCAAGCCCCCTGGCAGACCTATTGCATCTGCCAGGGGCTTGATCCTTCAACCCCTGGCTACCTTTGGTTAAGCATTGTCCATCATTTTTATTGGATTCTATCCAACTGATAGAGATTCTTCAGAAGTGTAACAACTTGGAAGCTGGTGACATCCTGGTCACTTTGGATGCCACCAGCCTCTATACTGTTATACCCCATGATGGGGGGATTAAAGCCATTGATATGCATCTCAAAAGACATCCGTATGTTGGACCGCCAACAGAAGCAATATTGGAACTACTGAAGTTTTGTTTACAATACAATTATTTTAAATTTGAGATGGACTATTACTTACAAACCTCTGGTACAGCGATGGGGTCCAATGTGGCCCCATCCTATGCCGATTTGTATATGGCCCTATTTGAACAGGAGGAAACAGCACTATTTCTTGATCCCAGGATACGTCTGTTTAAATGCTATATTGATGACTTGTTCATCATCTGGCATGGGCCAGTGGAAGATCTGGAGGTTTGGTTTAACCTTTTGAATCTTGAAAATGATCATCTTAAATTTAAAATGACATTCAGTGATGTGAGTGTCGACTTTCTGGATCTGAGGATCACCAAGACAGGTTCTGGTTTGACTACTGATCGGAACTCTATCCTGGAGGCAACTAGTTGCCATCCTCCAAGTCTTAAAAAAGCTCTCCCAATGTCACAATTTAAGAGAGTGGTGAGGAATAACACTAACAACAACAACAAATTAATACAATTTCAGGATATGTATTCCAAATTTGCTGAAAGGGGCTACAAAGCGGACCAGCTGAATTCTGCCCTGAATGTATGTAAAGAAATGGATCAGGCAGAGGCATTAACTAAGAAAGCTAAGAAACCGCTTGAAAGGTTGATTTTTTTCAACAGAGTTCAACTTTGATGCATTGGAACTTCCGGGCTTAATGCGAAAAAATTGGGACATTCTTACCACTGATAGAATATGGAACCACCAATGATTGGATACCGGAGGGGTAGATCCATCAAGGATCTGCTCCTGAGAGCCAATTTTAGACCCAGCTATATAACCAGGACATGGTTGGGCACCAATAGGAATGGTTTCTACCGTTGTAGTGGGTGCACCACTTGTAGTGGACTTACTCAATGCAAGTTCTTCATACATCCATGGAGAAATAAAAAGTATGAAATCAAACACAGAGTAACGTGTACCACTAAATATGTGGTGTATATGCTCCACTGCCCCTGTGGGTTATTCTACATTGGGAAAACCCAAGACGACCTACGCACCAGGCCAGCCATCGCCCTGGGATTAGATCGGCCCTGGGCACTGTGACATCAGACCAGCCTGTAGTGAGGCACTTCCTGAAAATGCAGCATACTGTGGCAGACATCAGATGTGTTATTATTGATCATATCCCTCCCCTGACCAGGGGTGGTGATAGAGGAAGGATCCTGCTACAGAGGGAAAGCAAATGGATACATACTTTGGACACCCTGGCTTCAAACTGGACCTATAATGTTTTCTTTGATTACATGGGTGTCTTTGAATGTCTATATATGACCTATGGGCTTCAACACAATGTCCATGTGTATATGTATATATATATTATAACATCCATTTATATGCAAATAGGTCTTAAACTGATAGGTTTATATAACATTCCTTTTTCCAATTATGGAATATGGTCAGCCCTATTTTATTAACTAACTTAACATTGTGGTAGCTATTTCCCTATTATCTTGTTCTATCAGATTAATTTAGATTGACCAAAATATTCAAATTTTATTAAATATAGGGACAAATATGGAACAGGGTTAGCCTGCTACACATTAGGCATTTATTTTTTGTTTTACATTTCTTTATGCACTTACAATTGATGAAATGTTTCTATGTTTGGTGGATTTAATTATCTGTTATTCAGTATATATGATGTTTCTTTATAACATCT
>CAJPDP010078387.1:973-15505 GCA_905336975.1 Bombina variegata variegata
ACCAATAAAAAAGCGCTGTCCAGAGTGCTGAATCAATAAAAAAGCTTAGATGCCTTCTTTTTTTAAACAAAGATAGCAAGAGAACGAAGAAAAATTGATAATAGGAGTAAATTAGAGGGGCGGAGTTCGGCCGTGCAGGCAAATGGCCGCAAGGTGATTCAGCTCCGTGCTGGTGAAAGGACTCAGGGACATCTCTCAGCCACAAACACGCACGAAAGTGTCTCAAAGGTGCATAACCAGGTGGGGATACTATCTGGAATGGAATGTCGACATCTTGAGCCGCAGCTGCGACTACAGTGGATTATTTCTACATCGCATCAGGAGGATCAACGCCATCTTGGCTGGACCGTGTACAGGCCATGCGATTAAACTAACGGATCGCTTCTTGGAAGTAGCTTCTACACTGGGGTAAGATAGATATGATGCCCCTGAAATACATCAGTCCCAGGCTCAGACTCAGAGAGTCTGGTAATATTTATTAACCCCTTGGGGCTTATTATGCCACAAAACGCTGCTACAAATCTAATAACACTCCTCCCCTTATTGCATACTTGAATGGCTGTAAACGGAGAGAGGATGCAGGGGCATAATGTCACTCCACATGAGCTGGTTGAAGGGGGACTTTCTTAATAATATCAATAAGGCTAAGTGCACTACATAGTTTGCACCCAACATACATTACAAAGGCAGTATAATACACTTTGGAACAGAGATTTATATAGGCGCTAATGGAGGCTTAACCCTCCTCTCTCCTCTTGTTACATATGTAAAAAGTGATACGATTTTGCAGGGTGCCAGCACTGAATATTCAACCACCAAATATGGCGGCCAGACGCTTACCTAAAGGGGAAAAGCTTACTAAAAGTCAATCTGCTACACCAGTATCAGTGAGTACATTTTTCCAGCTCCCAGACACAATAAATAACCCCACACCTCAGACAACGGTACCTTCTGAGACCCTCATGGATATACCTAGCGCTACAGACACGCAGGCAGCTGCTGCATACATCTCTCAATTAAAACAGGACATTGCCAAATTGCCATCAAAAGAAGATTTTGCTTCTTTAAAGTCTCTGATAACTACAGAACTTACATCTATGAGGAAAGACATCAATGTTTTGGGAAACAGAGTGGAGGAGGTGGAATAAACACAAACTACCATCAATGAAATGATAGGAGCTCTTGACACCCATGCAAATGTCCAAGCTTCACAATTAGAGACCTTGCAAGACAAAATTGAAGATCTCGAAAACCGCAGTAGACGGTCTAACTTAAGAGTGCGGGGTATCCCGGAAATATTAAAAAGCTCTGAACTTAGGGAATACTTGCAGAATCTATTTCAGCAACTTTTGGGGGTGACAGAAGTACCCGATATGGAGTTAGAGAGGGTACACCGTGCATTACGGCCACCACCATCTGCAGGAGCACCCCCCAGAGATGTCATTCTCAAATTCCTGAGGTTCACAGACAGGGAGGAAATTTGGTCCAAAGCGAGACAAATGAGAAAGATATCCTACCTGGATCACTCTTTGCAAATTTATCCAGATGTATGCACCAGCACTCTACAACGCAGAAGAGATGTTAGGTTCATCACTACAGTACTACAAGAGAAGAACATCAAGTACTGCTGGGGGTTTCCGTTCAGTCTGGTGGTAGTCAATAAGGGGCATACCCACACCTACAGAGGGCCACAGGACCTGGATTCCTTCTCTAAGGGACTGGGTCTGTCATTACAACCGCCTCATCCATTTGAGAATCCACCAGATGATGTTGCTTCAAAGTTACAACTCATGGCAGGATCACAATGGCACAAAGTTGTCCACAAGAAAAAGAACGACAGTTTGAAATCGCGATGTAAAGACGAGAGACTTAATCTACTTCCAGTTTCCTTGGTTGGGTGAGATTGGTACAGATACTTACTGTTGAATTGTTTAATATCTTTATTTCTTGTTATATGTAAGATTAGGTACCAATACTAGCTCTCTGATAAGAGGAGAACGCTTCATCCTAGGAGTATATCCTAAAATATGGACGAACTGTAGAGACCTTTGATGGCATGCATATGCCTATACACTTGTATGGACAAATTGAACGATTGTTTTGTTGATGATGCATAGGTTTTTTTTTTTCTCTCTTTTATATAGGTTTGTACCGATTGGGTCCTGACATTGGGACACTTAAACTATTGTGTTCATGTATAACAGAATTCACATATACCATCCCAAATTGTGGCCACTAAATTGTTCCGCAGATATCTGGGTCCAAGTAACCGGCCGACCCTTACCCTTTTACTATAATTTTTATGTTGGAGGGACCGTTTTCTGTTTCCCCCGCTATTGTTTTTATATGTATTCGTAGTTATTTGTTTTCTGATTATGTTGTTTTTGTTGTTGTTCCTTTTTTTATAACACACTGTGCTTGCCTAATCACTCTCACACCCTGTGGTAATTGCCTACCGACATACTCTATACTTTACATGGTATGTGGTGTTGCTTATTATACACTTATGACTTACATTAGACCCTGTACTGACCGATTACTCTACATCACACTGATAAATGACGACTTCTAATAACATGCCATTGAATATAATAACAGTCAACGCGAAACTGCTTTAGACACTTCAACAGGACTTTCCTCGACACCAAACAGAGTTTTATATAGAGTTAAGCAACACATTAGAGATCTAGCGATACATGATGTCTGGAGGATACATCACATGGTAGACCGTCAATAAACTTTCTTCTCCTTCCCCCACTCCCGCTTTTCCCGCATTGACTATATTTTTCTAGACGTGTCTTGTTTATCCCTGGCAGTTAGATCACAAATATCCCCCACAGGTTGGACAGATCACTCAATGGTGAGTTGCTCAGTTGAGTGTCCATCTGCCCCACACTCCATGTTTGTCTGGAAATTGGACAATGATTTACTAGATCACCCACTTTACCTAGAAAGAATTGAGACCCGTCTTCAGGAATATTTCCAATTCAATATATCCTCTGTATCCGACTTTAGACTTATTTGGGAGGCCCATAAGAGTACAATTAGGGGGGACCTTATTAGCATGCAGTCCCATAAACACAAACAACAACGTATGGCACTACAAGATGCATTAACTGCTATTACCGTAGTTGAGGAGAAACTTAAACTTTTACCAACAGATGAAAATCTGAAAAAGGAATTGCAAACACATAGAGAGAGAGTCAATAAATTACTAGATAGGGACTGTAAACAACTTGCACTCAAGCTGCAGCAAACTTATTATGTCAGCGACAACAGATGTAGTAGACTACTGGCACGCAAATTGAAAAGGCGAACAAATAGGTCTTATATCTTATCTGTCAATAGACCAGGCAGAGACAAGGCATACTCTACCTCTGACATATCCGAAGCATTCCGCACATATTATGAATCTCTAAACAACCTTCCAGATGCTAGGCACACTGACACATCTAATGCTGCACTTATAGAATCGTTCCTCAGAGATCTAGCTGTACCCACTGTCACACAGGCCCAAGAAGAAGCCCTTAACTCCCCTTTTAAAATGGAAGAACTTCTTACGATTATAAAAGACCTGCCATTAGGGAAAGCCCCAGGCCCTGATGGCTTCACTAATTACTATTATAAGAAACATAGCAAGATACTCGCACCACGGCTACTAACCCTCTTTAACTCCATCTCTCATACTAATCCATTTCTTAGCAGCTCTTTAACCGCACATATTTCATTAATCCCTAAGAAGGGCAAGGACCACACGAGGGTCGAGAATTTTAGACCGATCTCTTTGTTGAACAACGACGTTAAAATTTATTCCAAGCTGCTGGCGACCCGGTTGAACGCCTTACTCCCAGATTTAATACACGCTGATCAGGTGGTCTTCATCCCTACAAGAGAAGCAAAAGACAATACAGTGCGGGGAATTAACTTAATTGACTACGTGAATACCTACTCTATCCCCACTGTGGTTGTGTCCACTGACGCTGAAAAGGCATTCGACCGGGTCAGTTGGCATTTTCTGCGTGTGATCCTTTTGCGTATGGGCCTGGGTGAGTTGTTTGTAGATAGAGTATTTGCCATTTATTCATCCCCGTTGGCTAGAGTCCGCGTGAACGGATCCTTGTCAGCTACCTTCGGGATATCCAATGGAACCAGGCAGGGCTGTCCCCTATCCCCGCTTTTATTTGCCTGCGTTATTGAAATTTTGGCCTTGAAAATGAGATCTATGGTTGATATCACAGGAGTACAGGTTAAGGAACATCATCACAAACTTCTACTTTACGCAGATGATGTGCTTTTTTTCCTAACGAACCCAATCCAATCTATTCCAAATTTATTACACCAGTTAGATGAGTTTGGGAAAATTTCAAACTACCTTATAAACCAGAGTAAATCAGAAATAATAAATATTAATATCTCAGCTGAGGACATACAACACATTCAACAGGTATGCCCATTTAGATGGCAAAACCGTAAATTAAAATACCTAGGGATATTCCTGACCCCGACAGTCCACGAAATCTTTGATGCCAATTTCATACCACTTCAGTCATCTGTCATAGCCACTTTGTCTTCCTGGCGTAGAAAACCCCTGACATGGACAGGTAGGATTAATGCCTTCAAGATGAGCATACTCCCGAAGATATTGTATATAATACAGACACTACCCGTAGCCCTCCCACACACATTTCTTACATCCTTACAAATTAAAATTTTTGAATTTATATGGAATAAATGCCATGCGAGGATAAATAGAAGGGACATGTATCAGACGATTGACAATGGGGGGCTTGGAGTTCCTGACTTGGTTTCATATTGGAAGGCGACGCATCTGCAGAGAATAGTGGACTGGTACACTAATTTCAAGCATAAACCTTGGGTGCGACTTGAACATGATATCGCAGGTTGCTTACACTTGGGTACACGGTGCTGGACACCGGTGACTATAGGATCCTCACAGACTTACCTCACACATACTGTACAGGAGACTATGTCGATGTGGGATACAATTCTTGTTGAATTTCCTAATATTTCCTCTACATACTCCCCCCTTACCTCTTTTATCTCAAACAAGGAATTCCTCCCAGGTCTTTTGGCTATGATAAAATGTGATAAGCATCCCGATAGGGTGTTGATGATATGCCATCTAGGGAATTAATCCCAGTTACATGATAGGGCTGCATTAATTGAGAAGGGTTTCAATTGTTTTAGAAACTGTTTTTTTTATATGCAATGTTACAATTATTTATCAGGACATCCACATAAAGGGAACATGCTGAGACCTCTGACAACCTTTGAGTCCCTATGTCATAAAACATCTCCTATAAGACACGCACTGTCCACTATTTATGCACTGCTGAAACAGGTTGCACCAGGCTATACACCTCATTTCGTTAATAAATTGGGGGAAGAGTTAGGAGTGCAATTCTCACAGATTGACGCTTCCAAAATATTCACGCCCATCAAGAAATCAGCTACATCTAGTAAATTACTCAAATTAAAAATGAAATTACTACACCGATGGTACCTTACCCCATCACGCAGTAAGAAAATATTTAGTAATGCTTCGGACATCTGCTGGAGATGTCAAAATTATATTGGCCACATGGCACATATTTGGTGGCTGTGCCCTAATATAATCCCAGTATGGGAAAATATCACAAAGGAAACATCAAAATTATTAGATAGAAATCTGTCGTTGGATCCAAGCCTTGGTTATTCCACATCATTCCCAAAAAAATTACAGTAGAACAGATCAAACTGTTTAATATTGCTAGCAATAGTTTTAAGTTACTGATAGCCAAGAACTGGAAAAGCTCTGTGGTACCGACTATAGCACAATGGGTACAAGAATGTAACCACTCTATTTCATTACAGGAGTATCACTATCTCAAACAGCGTAAGTTGGACAGATACTTACAAATTAAGATACTGTATATGGAATATTTGAGAGATAAGTTTAATACGCTATAACACCTAACACATATAGAGGGTACAGATAGTTGATCTGGTGCATTGGTGGGGGGAATGGAGTCTGTTACACTAGAAGGTGAAAGGAAATTTAGGGGACTGGGAGGCAACACATTGAAAGGCCATAATGTTTACCTTTAACATCTAGAAGTCGGGGTTGACGGAGGACAGATCACTCTTAGTGATATATGACTATAATCTCAGGGCAGGTCACACAGTGTGCTTTGTTTGTTTTACATGTTATTTCTTTGTATTTCTTGTTTTTTCTTCACTATATGTCATTTGTGCTGCGTGCATGCAGCCTCCACAGTTGTAAATTTCTACAATTCTGTAACAGTATCAAATGCATACACACAGTGTATATATTTAACACATTTTTTTTATGATTTTATATATATATATATATATATATATAAAATGTATTTCCATTGTTGGAAATGGTCCACAAAGTGTAAGCTGTAATAGGTCTGATTTAGAGAAACAGAGAGAGTGTGGTGTTCTATAACTATAATTTATATTACTGATGAGCCAAATAGCATGTAAAAGTGGAGTCAATCCTTAAAAGAAGCAAGTAGATATGTGAACAGTGAGAATATTATCAGACCACAAAAAAGACAGAAATACAGATGGCAAAATTGACCCATTTGTCATCTATACCATGTTCCAACAGTGGTGCAGTTTCAACTGGCAATCCATTAAAGGAACAATAAGTGAAAATTAAACATTTATGATTCAGGTAGAGCATGCAATTAAAAAAAAAACATTTCAAATTTACTTCCATTATCAAAATATGCTAAGTATTTTTTATATTCAGCAATAGCTCCTGCTGAACATGTGCATGAGTTCACAGTATAAACGTAAATGCATTTTGTGATTGGCTGATGGCTGTCAAAAGATACAGGGGGAGGAAATGTAAGCATTTTTTTGTAATTTGGTAGAAAAAAAGTCTGGGTTTGGGTTATAAAGGCCACAGCCTCTTTATTATAAAACATAAAACATCCAAATAAATTATCTTTATAAATAACATCACTGAAGACAACCCCAAACAGTGCTTGCCCCTTAACAGCTCAACAGCTGTGATAAACCAACCCATAAACTCTTCATTAGCCTCTCCTGCCGCCAGGATGTACCCACTTCATGCTCCACCCTCCTCCAAAGGCAAGCCCTCCACCACAGGCCAGGCCACTGGCCAATTCCCACTAACACACAAGGTCTTTATAACCCATTCTTTCAGATTGAAATTGAACAAGTGAAGCCCAACCTCATTGAGATGCACACCATCCTTCAAGAAGAAACACCTCCCTGACTCCCCTTCAAACTCCACATGCAGAATAGACACCCCCCATATCTGCCATACAAACCACTTACCACCCTGTTAATTTTTTGCGTGAAGCTTCCAGCATTTTACTATCCCAAGCCGCTCTCCAAATAACTCAGTCTCAGACCAAACAATACTCAACTGATGAAATAGCGCCAATAACCTTACTATGTCCTCCCTCATCTTAGCAACCAAATCCTTCTGAGCCATAAACCCTAAGTCATTGCCCAAAGCATGAATTACCAAAATACATGGAGGGTGGAAAATTCTAGCATATTTGACCACCTTCAGAAGGACCTGGTGGCATCTCATACCACTAAAAGCAAACCAGCGAAGCACCATCTCTGCTGAAGGAAAACCCAGCTGACACCCATCTTCCTTAACCGCTGTCATCTGTCTGGCCCAATAGATGTCGGAATGCCCCATAACCCATCATTCCACTGGACAGCAAAAAAACATTAACATTATTCACAAACCAAATGCTAGCGAACATAACCCCTAAACCTCCCGGAAGACCACCTCCCAATCCCCTTAATCCTCTCATCACACAACCCAAGCACCCTAGCCTAAGCAGCCACCCCAATACAAAAAGAATGGGAGCCAAAATCAACAGCAGGCAACCCCAACATAACCAGCGCTTTCTGCAAAACTGCCACAAACTGAAATCTGGACAACGACTCCTCATTCACATGAACAAACAATGCCCCCCCCCCCACTGCTGGGCACAAGAGTAAGAACTCCGTTACTGTCCCCACCAAACAACAGTCCCCTCCAATAGCTCTCACCTGAATTAACCTACACTTTCCTTGCTGATCCGTCTTGAGCCTCCTCAACCAAATGCCAATGGACCCCTTGTCCCTCATCACATCAGAGAATTGAACGCCCCTTCAATCCTGTTTATTGCTTGCCACCACCTTCAAAATTAGGGAAAGCCACAAAATGACATAATAACAAACGCTGCCTTAAACAAAGCCACTTCAAACTCATCCCCGCACACCCAACCAAGAACACCAACCACCTTCTTCAACACTGAAAAAACAACAGGATGCCTACCATCCTTCTTATTTTTTTCCCTATTCAGGCCCTAGCTGCCATACAAACCACAAAAACCTTAGTAACGTCCCACCAACCCAACAATTGACATAAGAAAGCCAAAGCAGCTAACCTACGCTGCACAAGAGCCTTAGAAATCCCCACCTTGTCCCAGTCCACCATCCAATCCACCAAAGCATGCAGCCAATCCCTGCTCAGAAAAGGGGTCTCTCCTCACCTGTAGAACCCTATGTTATTCCACCCATACCCGGACATAAGCTTTCTAAGTATTCACCATCAAAGCCCCCCATATTACCTTCAGCACTGTGGCTTCCTGCCATAAACAGACTGCACACCATTCCCCATCCACCAGTGCCTCCGGAGTCAGGGACTGGAACCAAGCCCACTGACAACAGGAAAGAGCATCAGCAATGTCATTCGATTTTCATGTCTAGCCCTAAACATCACATTGTTCCTCAAACACTCCAACACAAACAGACGAAGTAGAAAAACAACAGGTGGGGAGGAGGCCAACAAGTTGCTAATTTCCGGCACCACCCCAATGCTGTCTAAAAAGAAGGTGACCCTCCTTTCATTCAACACGTCTGGCCAAATTTTGAATACAACCAGCCATGGGAACAGCTCCAAGAAAACCAAATTCTTGTTCTGTCCCGCACTCACCCACTCTATGGGGAGGCAAAAGATCAACAGAGTATTTCCCTTCAAAGATACAACACAATAGATTGTGACACATGGGGTAAACCGGGAGGAGGCGGAAAGTTGCCTCCACATCAACCTTGGCCATTAAAGAGCCAACTCCAACCCCTCTAACCAATCCCACTGTTTTATCAAAGGATGCATAGCTGACCGCCGATAGGCTAGGGTCAATCCACCAAAGGGGACACCCGCAGATTTTTCATGGGCAAGGACCCCCGAATAGGTCTGCCATTTTATCCAAAGCAACCTCTCTGGCTAGCTTCTCCCAAACCACCCTGGGTTCTCCCTTGCTGACTTCAAATTACCTGCGAATTGCAGACCCTGAGCTTCCACAAATGGTATACAGAAACCTGAGCTAAAACCAATCAATAGAAACTCTGCATCCTCCACCTTACCCCACACTTTAGTGTTCCTCCTTTAGCCAAGGCATCATCTCTTTTATGTTCACTGATGACTTGGCCCGATAAAGCCACCTCTCATGCTCTTCCCCCTGTCGTACCCTTCCAAAAGCACTTTGTAAGAGAATGCAGTCCCCTGCAACCTGAGCAGTCATGTTTATACTTGCAGGACCCCCTAAAATGATACCAGCTTTCAGTGAATTGGAAACGCAAGCCTTTCATGGATAGAGACAGTGGTATTCGCACCTGCGCCACCCCCAGAGGTGGCTCCCCCAACTCAAAAGGGCTGTCCCAACCATAAAGGCATCATAATTACGATCCAGATCACCATATCCCTATCATCCCAACGCATCTCGGGATGCACAGCCAGTCCCTGTCTGAACTGTTCATCATACCACCACCAAGCTAACCCCCATAGGTGTGGTAGGCTGACGACATTTCTGTACCTCTTCTTCCTCTCCTCCTCCTCTTTCTTTTCCGAATCTTCTTTGGTATCATCCTTGATAGCCACAAACTGATCAACCGGTAACAGACAGAAGATCCCCAGAAATTCTCTCTTCCAGGTCTTTTCCTTTACATCCCCATTCAAGTGCAATCCCAACAGCCCCATAGAAAATAAACAAGGCCTCCAAAGTACCTCCTCAGAAACCTTCAACTCACCACTCGCTGAACTGGCACTAGCACCAACCCCCAGGCTGAAACCCTGCCCCACTAGTCCGTGCACTAACCTCCTTACTCACTGCCACTGGCTTCGACACCCCAAAACTACTAACCAAAACCTGCTCTGACCCAGACCCAACTGGTCCCCACGCCTCTACTGCATTTTCCCTCGGTCCAACTGGCCTCTCTAACCCGGTGGAAGGGCTAACTTCTCAAATCTAGCAATTAAATATTTTAAACCACGCAGCACATTCTGATCCACACTCAGACTACCTGGCATAGGAACCACACTCTCCCCCAAATGTGCCTCACCTGTAACATGAGGTGCCGCCACTGGTCCTGATGTGCAAAAAGCATTCCCACCTGTTGTCCTCATCTCAGGTTCCACCATCATTCTATGTCTCCTGTGCCCCGTAGGCCTTCTCATCTGCAAAGGCAAAAGACTCCTAGCTCCTCCAGTCGCCTCCTATCCCTGCTCCTGCTATGAGAAGACATATCCAAGGCAGCATGCCCAGGTGAGTGAAGACCTCCCCCTTTGCTCCCCTTTCCTAGGCCATGGTAACCGGGATCGCTCCCACCGTTTTCTGGCTCCAGCACCCGCGGATCTCGAAAACCTCTCTGCACTCCTGCAAGGACAAAGAAGCAGCAGACCCCATAACCCTTAACTCCCCCCAATACCCTACTGGCATCCTGGGCCCCTCTTTTGTCCCCACTGGAGGTCCCAGGCCTCCCCTCTGCTGTTCTAGTGTCTCTTGGGGCTGCAGCATCAGGAAACGCAACAACTGCTCTAGAGCATCAGGCTCCCTCATCTGTGGAGCTGTCACTGGTCCCGAAGAGGTGCCTCCACCCAGAGCCTCCTCCTCAAAGTCACTAAAGTTCTCCAGGATGATAAAATTGCCTTCATGCTCCCGCCTTTCGAGCGTAAGCGGCATCCTTGTTGCAGCGCCACCAGATCTGCTGTCGGCATCCACCTGCCTATCCGCTAAAAGAAACACACATTAAAAGTACCACATACATCGTCCCCCTTTTCCAGCCAGCCCCCCACCCCCCACATACCGCTTCCCTTGTACACAAAAAACCCAGTTACGTTCCCCAGTCATTCCCGCCCCAAGCTCCCCACTCTCATCCCAATCTCAGAAAATTTATATTCCAGATAAGAAAGCTACCCCTCAGCCATCTACGACACTCAGAGTCACTCACCACTGCACCATTAGCTAAGGCTCACAGTCCCCTCCCCCGATGACGTCACCGGCCTCTCTGATATTGGCCCAGAGCACCCAGGCTGCTCCATCCGCAACTTCTCCTGGGCCCCATCGCTAGTCCCCTTATTGGGCCAGCCAGCCTCTCTTCAAGCTCCCACTCCAGGAGCCACAATTGAATGCCGAACTGGTGCCTCAGGGCTCAACCGCTCCAGAGTCCTCGATCTTCTCCTGGGCCTCACAAGTGGCCCCTGCACTTCCGCCTCAGCTTCAGGCATCTCTCCAGCACATATCAGCTGATCCAGGAGCCACACAGCCCCACGCTCCTTAGATAAGCCATTAACAGATCCTGCAGGCTTTCCATGTGGGGTAAGTAACAACGCCTGCACCTCACAGAGCTTCTTCTAGCTTCTTCTCCACACAGGTATATGAAAAAACGGACCTTCACTTCCTGTTACCCCCCTATTTAATATTTCCACCAACACCTCCTCCTTACCTTCACATAACCCCACCAACTCACACTTGGCCTGCCCTGGAGTCAAATGCCCCTCCTTCAATTTATTTATCCAGGGCTGACTATATTTTATGGTCCTTTAAAAGGGAAATAGTACTGCAAAAAGTACTTACTCTAATTCATCAGTGCATGACATTATTTCACTACTCACATGGAACTCTGTTTAACCCCCCTACCTAGATGATGTGGCAGTCTTCTGGCACCCTATTTTTTTTCCTGTACTGAATAAATATAAATAAATAAAAAATAAAATAAAACCAAATACTTTGTATTTCTGCTTCTGACTCCAACAGTATTTGTTTTTCATCTAGTGCTCCAAACATATAAGTTGACTGTATTGTTATTAACTGCTGCCATCTACTGACAGATTGCATTATTACAATTTTATAATGCAAACTTCTTGAGACTTTGGGTCCTATCCTATGTTCTAATCTAAAGCAGGGTTCGTCACCTTTTTTTCCCCAAGACCCAGATTAATGATATGACATACCTTTGCAACCTTATTTTTATGCTTGGTCTGAAAACTTCTGAACATACAAGATATTGGAAATTTTTGGCAAAGTTACATACGTAATTGTAGTCAACCTCAGAAGAAAAGGACAACAATAGTGCACTATAGCTTAGCAAACAGCCTGCACTAAAAAGGAACATACGGTTACTTGAAGAAATTGAAGATTTTATTCAGAAAACACCGGAGTCATTGATGACAGTAATTTCTAGCTTTAATAAAATGAAAAGCTCAAAAGTATGAATTAAAAAGCTCAACCGGTTTCAGCAGATACAGCTGCTTTCCTATCTCTTACCATAGTGATTTTAAATGCTTTTAAAAAAGCAGCTGTGTCTGTTGCGCTATTGTTGCTTTTCTTTTGAGGTTTTCTGTTGAGACCTGAGGTGGGAGAAAAATGTTTGGGAAGTGTTGTGAAATGTAATAACACACACACTGTCATACAACACATACACACTGTCATACAATACACACCACATACACTCTCATACACCACACACACACACACACAGACTCTCATACAACACACACACACTGTAATACAACACACACACACACACTGTCATACAATACACACCACATACACTCTCATACACCACACACACACAGACTCTCATACAACACACACACACTGTAATACAACACACACACACACACACTGTCATACAACACACACCACATACACTCTCATACACCACACACACAGCTCATACAATACACACTACATACAATTTCATACAACACATAGTAAATAACAAAATAACCGGGCACAATTTCAAACAACACACACCACTTACACTCTCATAAAATGCACCACATACACTCTCATACAACACACACACACAAACAACACAAACCACAAACACCCTAATACATTACACACAGGCACACACACACTCTCATACAACATACACTCTCCTACAACACANNACATACACTATCATACAACACACACTATATACACTCTCAAACAATGCACACACATTCTCATACAACACACACCACATACACTCTCAACCAACAGATACTCTTATACAACACAAATCACATACACTCTAATACAACACACAAACATATTCTAAAACACTAAAACAACACACACACGCTCTCATACAACACACACACAAGTCGCAACTCAATAAACATTATGTTGTGACCAAGTAATGGGTTGTGACCCATGTTCCGAAGAACCCTGTTCTAAAGCAGTCAAGTACCCCTAACAGAACAGATTTTTATGATATCTGTACTAGAGCCCAGGTGAAATAACCAGTGAGTGTTCTCTGCCATTAGCAGAATGTTCTATACTGCAGCCTCACAAATCAGGGTTTTTCAACAAGTGAAATAATCCGCTGATTAGCAAACATAGAGCAAGATTAATTTTAAGATTAAGTTGTGCGGTATAGCCGTAGCGTATACACCATGCAAAATGGGGCCGTACCACTATTTCTATACCACTGGTATTACAAATCACCCTAAAACTTTCTTTTGTTGTGCTGTATGGTGTGGTGATGCCACATGTCGCACAAAACAAAGTTTCAACTTGGCATGCTCGTGCACGTTTTCCCCCATAGAGATCAATGGAGAAAAAATGTAGGAAAAAAACCTATGATTGCGAAATGGCGATCACATTAACGCATTCCCCATTGAAGTCTATGGAGAAAAGAAAGTTTTGTAAAAACCTAACACCCTTAAACCCCTATTCTAAAAACCCCTAAACCACCGTCCCCCCACATCGCCAACACTAAATAAAGCTATTAACCCATAAACCGCCAGCCCCCACATTGCGACTCCCCAAATAAACCTATTAACCCTAAACTGCCGTCCCCCACATCGAGATAAACTAAATTAAACGATTAACCCCTAAACCTAACACCCCTTAACTTTAAATAAAAGTTAAAATATAACAACCTTAAAATAAATAAAAACTTATTTGTGAAATAAAAAAAACTAAGCTTAAACTATAAATAAAGCTAACATTACTATTTTTAAAAAAAGATACCAAAAATAAAAACACAAATTACAAAAAGTTTAAAAATCCTAACACTACGAAAAAATAAAACTAACATTACAAAAAAATAACAAATTAAATTATCCAAAATAAAAAATATATTCCTAATCTAATACCCCATTTAAAATAAAAAAGCCACCCCAAAATTGTGGGTAGGGGAGTGATATTTAAAGGGACAGTCTACACCAGAATTTGTATTGTTTGAAAAGATAGA
>CAJPDP010078850.1:0-10883 GCA_905336975.1 Bombina variegata variegata
TGAGGCCCATCCATCAAGCTCCGTATGGAGCTTGTGGGCCCGTGTTTCAGGCGAGTCTTCAAAAGACCGCTGCTCCATAACCCTGTCCGCCTGCTCTGAGCAGGCGGACAGGAATCGCCACAATTCAACCCGATCGAGAACGATCGGGTTGATTGACACCTCCCTGCTGGCGGCCCATTGGCCGTGAGCTGCTGGTGCAATGCTGAATACGGAGAGTGTATTGCTCTCCGCATTCATCGAGGTCTTGTGGACAGGGTGGAACTACCATTGGTGCAGCAAGTGCAGTTGCACCAGGGCCCAAGTGCTAGGGGGGACCATAGCAGCCAGTTTATATATAGGTGTGTGCAGAATGTGTACAATTTTAATGCGGGAGAGCCTTTTATTAGTGCAGGATGCAGGTCTGTCAGTGGATTCATCCATCCTCCAAATCATTATACAAAGGAACATGTATATTATTGTTATTACTTAATACTGGGTTATTTTGTGGGGCCCCAAAAAATTTTTTTGCACCAGGGCCCTCTATTGGGTAGGTCCGCTACTGCTTGCGGACCTGATCCGCACCTTCGGATCATGTCCACAAGACTGTTGTTAAATAGGCCTCATAGAATAAAACCTGTTTTTCCCTCACATTGAAATTCAGTAAATACATAAATATATATAAGAAGAAAAAAAAGAGTGTCTCAGTGTTTTCTACACAACACAAAAGTAAGATCTATGTTATCAAATAAAACATATAATCTAGTGATAGATTCCCTTTCTGATGTCTTTAAATAATCTTCACTATGTAATATAGAAGAAAACCCCTTTGGGAAGGTGGTGAGAATAAAAAAAGAAGATTGCTTGTTTCTGCTGGCTAGAAATTGAAGCAGAATGAACCATTGAGTTAACTGGTTGAGGATCATGTAGAGGAAAGCGTATAAGTAATGCTATAAGTGCCCAGGATCCAGGAAAAAAAAGACGTGGAGCAGATCAAGAACAGGTCAAATGAAATAAAGAGATTTGCCAAAGCTAAATGGGCAAAGGAAAAAAAAATCAGCTTGTGCAACAGGAGGAGGACCAGCATATGTAGCCGATCTGAATTATTATGAGCAGAAGCTGGTCCAGCGTTTAGATGATGATGTCTTCATTTTCAATTAGTATATTGTGATATGCTTGTTGCAGGTTTGCAGATATATGAAGATTTGGACTTCTTAGCACATACGATTTTCTATACGCACATGGAAATTAATGCGGGAAAGCTCATGAACACTTCGCTGACAGCTTAGTACATGGAGTCCAATCTCAGGCTTGTGAAGAGACAAAACATTGTAATAACATATTTTGAAACATGTTAGATATAAAAATAACATCTTGAGTTAATAACATAAATATTTTTGTACAAGTAACATGAATGAATTCGATCTGATTGTATAAGAGTAATTGGATAAAATCGCATTGCTGGATGTTTGGTATTATAAAAGTTTAAATATTGTAGACAAATTATTTCAGCTGATGTGTTTTGTAAACATATCCAATTAGAGGCATTAACAGTTTTTGAATATGATTGGCTAATATCCAGTATAAATTGGACTCCAACAACGGCACATAATATGCCAGAAGAAACGTCATAGTAAAGCTGAGAAACGCATAGCAAGATGTTTGTTGTAAGCCTAATGAACACACTGTTTTTATAAGTTTTATTAAAAAGTTTGTGCTTACACAATGTTTGGAGTCACATTATAACTACAAATCCTGAATGAGAGCTGATGGTGTATTCTATAACAGGAGCAGAGACGTGGTATCAGTGAGCTGGGACTCTGTGATCTCTCAGCCGGCTACACTTAGCACAATCTGGTGCTGCCAATGTTGTGAGTATAACCTCATTATGGTATCATATGGTGGAGGTCTACTGTGGGATATCTACAGTAGGAGGCACCCTTCTTTTGTTTTTTGTGTTTTAACAGACTAGAGATTAATAAATAGGGACATTGTGTGATGCCATACCTCCATTTTTAGCACCAATATGCCTTTAAATTTTAAACTGGACTAGCATAGACACGGACGAAAGGGTGATTCAGTGTTATGAGTGGTAGCTATCGCAGAGGTTTTTATGAGATAGTGCTGTCCACCAACAACAGTGCTCAGAGAAAGAGGAAGAGGCCCAGACAGGTAAAACTATAAAGATAATACCATTCCATCACCAGACAGACGTATTCCGCTCTTTTACAAATATAACACTAGACAAGAAAAAAAGATGGAAAAAAAGTCCAAATGTTACATGCTATAACAAAATCTTTAAAATATATATATTTTTTTTAAAAATCACGTGAATTTTTTTGTTTTTGTTGAAATACTGGAATAGTGTTTGTGAGTGATTTTAGCAATAAATATATGGTCCAACAAAGCTTTTAAACTGGTTAATCTAATAAACGGAATTTGAAAATAGTTTTTTGCACCATGGTAACCGGTGTGGAAAACTGAAATATACCCTTGCAATAGACAGTTGAAAAGTATTATATTTTATACATAATGAAATATTGTAGATAATACATGAAAAAAACTATAAGGAATACAAACAGCCAATAGACAAATTAATAGCCTAGGATTAAACGTGCTCATTATCTAAAAAAGTTAGATTGCTATACTATTTATTTGGAGTCTAATGTTTTCACTAAAAAAGTAGTAGTCCATTGTCAATTTCTTATTTAAATCCCTTTTCTCCCTATTCATTCATGATTTCAACTGCACAAGGTGACCCAGTGTATCCTTTACAGCAGCTTTAACATCCCATGTATTCCATAAGGCCCCAGGTATGTTGTTTATTTATTTTGCCACATAGGGTTCCATTTATCAAAGCTTCAAATAAAAACTCACCATAATTAATATACTACTCAAAGTTATTATTTTGTCAATTTAAAAAAAAAAAATGTCCAAATTGATTTAATTTCTGTTGCAAATACTTGGAATAATTGGAATTGTGCAAAATCAATCTAGATGTAGATTCGACCGATTTAAGATTTATTATACATTCAATGCTAGTCCCACGTGAGTCCAGCACTCTTCAACATAAACAACCTCCGGGGTGCATTTCAAAAAACATCATACACAATCTCAAAATGGAAAGCACTCCACCCGATTTGTAAATCAATGTTCTTTTATTTGTATTAACATTTTCAGGGTCTCCCCCGTCCTCAGATACTATTTACAGAAAAGTGTTGCAACTCATGGTAAAAAAATTATATAGTTACCTTATGGATTCTAGTCATCTTTTAGATACACTGAGAGATTTTGTTTGGCAGGAAGTCTACAGATGGGTTGTAGTAGACGCCGTCTATTTATATTCATCAATCCCTCATGTGCATGGTTGTTGGGCTTTGGAGTTCTTTTTGAATAATGAAACCTCTTATACGGATGAAACCAAAAAGTTTATTTTGGATGTTGTGGAGTTCCTACTTACCCACAATTATTTTACTTTTGATTGGGATTATTATTTAGAATGTGAAGGCACAGCGATGGGGGCAAAATTCGCCCCATCATATTCCAATTTATTTGTGGGTGTGTGGGAATGAAGTCAAGCTTAGATTTACAGGAGATATAAGAATTGATTGTGTTAAATTTTAGATCTACATTTATATGGGGATCCTCTCACCAACAAAATTGTATCTAGTACAAGCAGGCAATACCATATTGCACACAACTTTGTGTCACACCAGGCACCTTGTCAATTCCATCTCTAGAAGTCAATTTATGAGGCCGAGACGTAATTTTAGTACTTTACAAAATTATATAGAGGGAGGATTAGAACTTATATGTAAGGGGATACAACAAACAAGCCTTACATAAAACTTTTGAGGAAATCAAAATTTGGGACCCCATAAAACTAAAAAAAAAAACAACAACAGTATTACTAATGCGGGAAGCCCAACAAGTTAACTTAGTGTTGTGACCAATAATGACTAGAATTAGCTCTAAAACAAGACCGGGTAAGAGTTTTCTTGATGTAGCTAGTATTGACTTCTCAACTGAGTATTCTTTAAATTATAATGATATTATAATAGTTTAGTTTCCTCCAATCAGAGGTCCTCATGACTTTGTGGTAAGGGCAATTTCAGATCTCACCTTAACAACTGCCTAACATGTGATACTATGGATTTTACAAATAATTTTAGTAGCAAGGTTACAGGGGAATCTTTTCAGATCTCCTTTTATGCAACCTGCCTTATGGAATACATAGTATACTTGTTGGACTGTCAATTATGTGGAGCCCATTATGTGGGTCAATCCACTAGGGCCCTTCGATCACACGCTGAGGAATGTTAAAAACTTTAACAAATATTCTGCAGTTGCCAAACTTTTAAATTGTACACATTACACCAATGTCCCACAATTCAAAATAAAAATCATTGATCTAGCCTTAATTCCACAAAGAGGAGGTAATAAAGCCAAAATTTCTGATAAAAAAATATATTTTCTGGATTTATAAATTGAAAACAAAATAACCAACTGGCATGAAGTTAGAATGGGACATGAGATACTTTGTAGATTGACTTTGTAGATTGATTTTGTGGACTTATTTTGTGGATGTATTATGTAACCTTTAAATATCCTGAACTCCTTTACAACTTAATCTGCTTTTTTCCCTACTGTTAGGGTTTCATTCATATACCATGTATTGTACATTATTTGTATCATGTATTCTGCAGCACAGACACCACATCATCATTGACATCACATGATCATTGACTCCATAGATTTGATACTTGTTGCAATAGTGCTTAATTAGTTTATCAGCATATTCATACATAGAGAATTTTTCTTTTTCTTTAATATTGTTTTACTATATTGTCGCTTGATAAACATTCTGAAGTACATAACACTCAGTTAAGTTTGCAAGTTAATTTAATGTGATAATTCTGTATTACCTCTCTACTGTGAGTCATGTTTGATCAGTGGCGCACACGACTGCGTGATGATTTGCTGCAGAATTTGTTACATTGTTACATCGCTTAAATATTTACATTTATAGCTACATTTTGAAATTGTTTCCGGACTATCAACACACCAATGTTAGTGAAGTCTCTTTATCTTAATGTGTTTTGCCTATTGCCTCCATCTACAGGTAATAACTAATATGTTTTTAAATACTGTAGCATTATGAAGGTATTGCTTCAGTAACAAGGGGCCGTGGCTGCATGATACGTAGCGCTAATGTCATTGTTTGACACACAGGCTGATTGGCTGTTTCCCCTTCAAATGCTATAGCCTTTTACTTGTGCTCCAAGTCTATAAGTAAGCGCCTTGCGGTGGAGCCCTCTCCGTTTTATATGTGTATCATTTTTTATTTTTTTTAACAAAAAGCTTCTTTTTGTACTATTGCTTAGTAGCGGCTTTTGTTTTTGTTACTTACCACCATTAAGTAGACCTACACACCAAGTGAACAGCTTTGCCTCATCATGCGCAGAGCCGCAGCGTCCATCCCACGTTTATTTTTTACAGCTATCAGGCACAGCGATGGGGTGCAATGTGGCTCCATCCTATGTGAATCTGTATATGGCATAATTCAAAGAACAGGGAACAACTCTATTCAAAGACCCAAGGGCGATTTTGTTTAAACGCTATATAGATGATCTGTTTATCATCATTTGGCGAGGGTCTATTGAGCAATTAAAGATTTGGTTTGACAAACTAAACACTGAAAATGAGAATCTCAAATTTAAAATGACTCACAGTAGTGTCTCTATAGATTTCTTAGACCTCAGAATCTGTAAGTAAGATAATAGTATACACACCTCTCTCTACAATAAAATAACTGATTGTAATTCTTTGTTGGAGGCAACAAGCTGCCATCCACCGAGCCTCAAGAAAGCACTTCCCAAATCTCAATTCAAACGGGTCGTGTGTAACAACACAAGTGAAGAAACAAAGAATATCTAATTACAGATGTATCAAAAATTTGAGGAAAGGGGGTGTGGTACAATACAATTCAAACCTGCTTTTGATGAATAACAAACAATGTCACAAGATCAAGCATTGGTCAAGAAAGATAAGAAGAAATTGGAGAGATTACTTTTCTTAACGGAATTTGCCTATGATATGATGAAATTCCCAAGTATATTGAGAAACCACTGGGATATTTTAACTTCGGATGGGACACTTCCTTTTAAGGAATCAGAGGCACCTATGATTGGGTACCGAAGAGGCCATTCTATCATGGACATTCTGTTAAGAGTTGACTTTAGACCAAGCTATATATCTAAGACATGGCTTGGAACAAATAGGAACAGCTGTTTCAAATGCAGTGGGTGCACTACATGTGGTGGGTTGACTCAAAGCAAGTACTTTGTACATCCCTGGAGAACAAAACATTACAAGATCAAATACAGAGTAACCTATACGACAAAATATATAGTCTATATGCCCCATTGCACCTGTTTATTTTACATCGACAAGACCCAAGACGACTTGCGTACTAGAATGGCCAACCACCGATCTGCAATAAGAACAAACTTGGAAGCCTGCGGATCAGATCAGCCAGTGACCAAACATTTTGCCAAAATGAAGCACATGGTGGCCGACTTGAGATACATTATATTCGACAATATCCCCCCCAGTAAGCAGGGGAGGGGACAGAGGAAAGATTCTCCTCCAGAGGGAGAGCAGATGGATTTATAATCTGGATACTCTGGTTCCAAAGGGCTTAAATGTAAAGCTGGATCTTCAATGTTTTCTTTAAAAATCTATGAAAGATGATGAGACTGCAGGTTTCTGATAGGCTGCACGATCAGGATATATCCCAGTGTAAAGAGCATCATGGGGTCATATGCACATAGTACAGTATTACAGCCTGATTAGAGTTACTTTAGCATTAGATTGACTAGCCCTACTATGCATATATATACTCGCATAGGTATTAATAAGTTTGCTAAAAAGTAAAAAAACAGCAGCACGGCAGTATTGTTGAAAACAGGAACCTTTATTCCATTATACAGCAAACATGCAAGTGGTGGACAAAACGTCTATTAATAAGTTTGCTGACTGTTTGTATATCCCAACATACTATACCGCTATTTCGTTTTTAATTTGTATTTCACATTTTTTCAGTTGCCCATTGTGGGCATCCGTAACTCCACTTGCGCATGCGCCATTGCGTGGGTTGGATGCTGCGGCTCTGCGCACGATGAGGCAAAGCTGGTCACTTGGTGTGTGGCTCTACTAAATTGGGGTAAGTAACACTTTTCTGTAAATAGTATCTGAGGACGGGGGAGACCCCGAAAACGTTAATACAAATAAAAGAAAGTTGATATACAAATCTGGTGGAGTGCTTTCCGTTTTGGGATTATATATATATATATATATATATATATATATTGTCAGGATTCTCCCTGTTGCTCACAGCATTGATTATTAGGCCATCCCCCTTCTCCTTTAAGAGGATCTGCACAGCTGCAAACAAGTGCTTAGTAATTTGTTAGTAGCATACTCTAGCTTTGCACTGAGCCTTTCAGTTTGGATCATTTGTGTTACTGGGATCAGCAAGGATTTCAGTTAATTTCTACTTAAACCTTTAGAATTGTTCAACTCTCTTGTGAATTCATTAATCATCTGCATCTGCATGACTCTTATTCTGTGAGTACAAAGTTTTTCCTCTACGGATTCATTAAAAACTTACCATACGAAGTTTTCCTTTACGGATTAACAAAGGACTTACCAATACATGGTTGTGCTATTCCTTAATACACTTTCTGAAACTACAGAGCAACTTTCACATCACTGTGTATTACTTCGGAAGATTTAGCGTTACTTGCTAAAACTGTCTCACTGTTTGGAAAACTGCAGCTCCTCTCTCTGGTCCTCCCCCAACATCAGTGTCCATACCTGAGTGCTCAGTATCAGAGCGGTTTCCTCCACAGACCTTTCCTCAGCATACACTGAGTTGTCAGCACTCCAGCACTGATCTGGGTTACCTGTTGTTACTATACAATCCTCGGAGTGATGGTAGAAAGTATCTTACCTTGTCAGTTATAGAATCCCCTAGTAACCTTTGTATTTCACCACAAGCTCAATCATCTGGTCTCGGTTGGTATTTTGTTTATTCTGAAGTAAATCACATCCTATCCATTGAATAGTTCGTACAAGCAGGATTATTCCGGACAGTGTGAAACAAATACAAACTTATAGAGTGATACATATTTTACGCTGTATCAGAGATCTTGTTGTATCAGATCGTATATAACCTCTCACAACGGGAAGATCAGCTTGGACAAGGCCTGAGGGAACTTCAAGTAGAAAATCAAACCTTACGCAATATCATAAAGGATTCCATTACACAGAAAAGCACCCAATCAGAAGTACTGCCAGAACCACAGGTTTCATTTCCAGACACCTTTGCGGGGAACAGGAAAACATACACACAATTTAAAAATGCCTGCAACTTATTGTTTCATCTTAAACCTAAGACATACAGTACCGATAAAATTAAAGTTTTGACAATCATTTCACTCCTCAGGGGAGAGCTTAGAGTATGGGCTGATACTTGTTTTGAATCTAACGACCCTATTTTATCTTCGCTAGATCAGTTCATTACTACTATGGATGAACTTTATCAGGATATTAACTTTCAACTTACTGCTGAGTCTAACATGAGAAGTCTCAGACAAGGTCGCCGCCCTGTCGAGGACTATATCACAGACTTTAAACAATATTCTTTGGATTCACAATGGAATGCCATAGCGTTAAGGAATCAATTCAGGTTAGGCCTGTCGGATTCCATTAAGGATGAGTTGCCTCATACAGACTTACCTGACACACTCAAGTGTCTCATGAAACTAGACATTCAAATAGTTTGCAGACTCCATGAAAGGAGGTCAGAAAGATCTGTCCCAGAAGGTAATACCAAGAATCCAAGCTATATCCATCCAGTTACCACTAGCAAGAATACTGCTGAGGCCATGGAGATAGGAGTTATCCGAAGACCCCTCTCTACAGATGAAAGGAATCACAGAAGAACACTACAACTTTGCATGTATTGTGCAAATCCTAATCACATTGTGAAGGAATGCCTTGTACAAAGAGAAGTAAGTGTTTGCATTTACATTTATCCCATTCAATACAGGGGATAGCCACTTATTGCCGTNNCTTTGGAGCTTACGGCAACTACCTAGATAAGGATTTGATTGTTAAAAATAAAATTACTTGTCTCGTAGAGTGTCAGAACTCCTAGAAATGGAGGAATATTATTATTTGAAAAATGATAAAATGGACGTGTACGCGGAAATGCTAGCTACCTGGGAATATTATCTCTAACATAACACTCATAACCTAGACAATCTGACACGTTAGTGTTTAAAAATTACTACACTGGGACAGGGAGATTTATCAAAAATGGGTATTTGCAACTCTTAATATTATATATATGTGACAATCGAGATTTTTTGGCATGGTTCGTCGTGACAACGGCTATAGACAGTACAATATCCATTTTGTAACTCTTATTCTGACGGGACGGATCAGCACTTTTTTCCTTTTCTTTCACTTCTTCTTCTACTTCTTTACTCTCTTATTCTTCTCATTCCTTCTCATTTCCCTTATAAAGTTAGTAATAACCTCATGGGTTTAAATAACAAAAGAAGGTATTTCAACTTTCTTCTTATCTATTAGTACTTGTTCTTTGTAAAATGTAACTGACTATGTTATCCAGCCTGAAGGGAGCTGCGCCTCCCAGAATGTAAATTGCAAGCTTTAAGTTTTGTTTTTTATATTTTTTATTACTTACTCAATAAAGTCAGTTTATTAAAAAAAAAAAAAAATTCCTTTGGTGTGCAAGCAAAATCCGGTTTCCATTTGTTTTATTGACGTTCTAGTATTATCACAGGTCCAATTACTCATGAAACAGTGCCTATTATGGTACAAACAACATCAGGGCATACGGAACACATAATTTTTGATGTTTTGCCATCTCCTTTATTCCCAATTGTTTTAGGATTAATTTGGCTCCAACTGCATCAACGCATCATTAATTGGAAGGAATTAACTGTAGACCTCACTTCTACATATTGTCATAATACCTACTACCCCCATTAAACTCATCTACTACAAATAAATGATCCAAATTGTATCCGGCCATATACATATACAGATTTCTCTGATGTGTTCTGTAAGAAAGAGGCCAAATCACTTCCACCACATCGTATCTATGACTGCCCAATTGATCTACAACCAGGAGCTGCAGTACCTTACACTGACCTTCATCCCCTGAGCCAACCAGAGCTAGAACATCTAAAAACATACCTCAAAGAAAATTTATGAAAAGGATTTATTAGACCTTCCACATCTCCTGCAGGAGCAGGTATGTTCTTCGTTAGGAACAAGGACTCGACACTCAGGCCAATTATAGATTATAGAGAACTCAATAAAAAAAACATTAAAAACAGATACCCTTTGCCACTGATCCCAGAGCTCATAGAAAGGCTACATTAGGCCAAACATTTCACCAAATTGTATCTACGTGGTGCGTACAACCTAGTTAGCATCAGGGAAGGAGACGAGTGGCTCACTGCATTCAGGACAAGATATTGGGGCCTATTTATTAAAGGTCTTGTGGACCTGCTCCGACAGTGTGAATCAGGTCCGCAAGACCTCGCTGAATGCGGAGAGCAATATGCTCTATGCATTTAACATTGCTCCAGCAGCTCACAAGAGCTGCTGGTGCAACGCTGCCCCCTGCTGACTCGCGGCCAATCAGCTGCCAGCAAGGAGTAGTCAATCAACCCGATCGTACTCGATCGGGTTGATTTCCGGCGATGTCTGTCCGCCTGCTCATCATCCATTCGGAGCTTGATAAATATGCCCCTATGCCACTTCCTGATGTGTTAAGCAACTTTAAAAAGAGAAGTCCTCTACAGCCT
>CAJPDP010078868.1:0-12013 GCA_905336975.1 Bombina variegata variegata
CTCACATAATGTAGCTTAAATTCTCCATTCCCCTTATTAGCTTTGTGGCCCTTATTTAAACT
The DNA here is from genome assembly GCA_905336975.1 of Bombina variegata variegata. NCBI lineage: Eukaryota > Metazoa > Chordata > Amphibia > Anura > Bombinatoridae > Bombina > Bombina variegata. The sequence goes on from CAJPDP010078868.1 coordinate 63, forward strand.
TTTTCTAGGTCTGCAATGTCTTTTTTTGAGATTGGTCCCCAGAACCGCACTCCATGCTCAAGGTAAGGTTTTACCAGGGATTTATATAGTGACAGATTTATGCTTTCCTCCCTTGCATAAATGCCTCTTTTAATAAATGCTAGTATCTTATAAGCCTTGCATTGTACACCCGTATTGTTATCTATTACTATTCCCAAATCCCTTTTCCTCCACTGTTTGGCTAAGTCAACCATGTTTAGAGTAAGAAATAGACTCAGCACATGAGGTACATAGCTGAGCAGGGACATACACCCACTACTTATCAAGGCGGCAAAAGAAAATGACTGAAAATCATGGGAAGTGGGGGAGATTTATAAATCTGGTGTGGTATCTTTTGCCTCCCCGTAGTGGTCAGAAGCAGAATTATGACACATGATGACTCATGAAGTCTCACCATCTAATGAAAGAAATATGAGCTTAAAAATTATAGTGTTAGTATGAGTAGGTAACTACCTTTCAAATAGTGGATCAAAATTGTTTTCTAGGACTTAGGGAGTTGAGATCAAGGGATTTAAATACCTTAAATACCTTATACCTTTGCAGGTTTCCGGGAAATTGTAAAGGCATAGTGTCACTAGCAGCCACAGATTCCACAGTGATGCTGATCTACTTCACCACTAGGAATATGGGGGTACGAGCTCCAAAGGCGCACCAATGTCAATTTGACTTAACACATTGTGTGGATGATAACCAAGTGTTATGATGCGATCTTAAAGTGTTAAACAACCTTACAAATATATGTCTACAACATAATTAAAAAATCACTTTGTATTTCTCTTTAAGATAAAAAAGCTTTTTTTTAAAAAAAAAAAAAAAAAAAAAAAGAAGCTAATTACAAGTTTCTTTGCTCCCAATATTAAATGCAATACTATTATCTTATGCTTATCACTAAGACTAAAAATGTAAAAACTTTGAAGAGAGAAAAAAACAAAAACAAACATGCATCTTATACTTACTTGATCACCAAGCTCTCTGCAAACTGCTCTTGCCCAGTGTTGCAAATGACTCCGTGACAGTGGAGAATTAAGCATGGATAGGTGTGTAGTGTCCTTATTTTCAGCAGATACATTCCTGAAGAACTTAAGCGGTTCAAGCACCCATGGCTTGGGGCCTCCTTCAAACAACATGTCTTTAGAAGCCCCAAGAGTAACTAGAGCAACTAAAGAAGGGTCAATTGTCTGGAAATTTAATCAGAAAAAAACAAATTAGCACAGATATACAGATCAATATTATGTTTGCCTATAACAAAAAAAAGAGTAATTATATTAATTACAGCTTATATCATAAACATACATAAGAATCTATTATCTTGGTCTACTACCACAAGGTCAGCATAAAAACATTTTATGCTTACCTGATGCATTTCTCTCATGGTGGTGGGTGCCATGAGCCATTACATGGGATTAAACTCCACCCCAGTATGAGAAGGAAAAAAAGTAAATTTATACTTACCTGATAAAAAAATTTTTTATTTCGGAATGATGATGGTCCACAGCAGTCCATAACATATGGGATATATTTCCCACCACTAGGAGGTCAAGAACCCATATCAGAGCTTAAAATAGCTCTCACCTCTTATCTCTCTCAGTTTAATGTATAGCCGAGTATATAATCGGAAACATATAGGTAGGAAAGACAAAGCAGGATCTGTAGAATAGGAAACATATATGTAGGAAAGACAAAGGAGGGTCTGTAGAAGTGTCATTAGAACTGTCACCCAAAAATAATTTATCAGGTAAGCAAAAATGTTGTTTTCTTTCATAAAATGATGATGATCCACAATTCTCCATAACATATGGGATTAATACCCAAGCAATGGTCTATGTTACAAAAAGGGTGGGACAATTTTTCTGGCAATTCCTATTTAGGCGACACTGAGGCGTGAAGGACTTTCCTGGTAAAAGCTGCTTGCAAAAAAGCAAAACCTAAAAGCTATAAAATCTTAAAAAGTAAGCAGAGAAGACAATAAACTGAAATAGACACTTATAACAGGGAGTAAATACTAATACTAATATAAAATAAATATAGAGTGAAATAAATATAGAGTGAATAAAACAAATAAAAGTAATATACAACACTGTGCACATGCAAAATAAAATATATAAGAAAGAATATAGTCCTTAAAATGTATATATCCCTTTAAGGAAGGATATAGTCCTTGAGATGTATATATTCAGATCTTTAAATTTTCCCACCGGTACCCTCAAAGCAAAAGAGTGAAATATAATGAAGTTCTGTGATTAAAAAAAATCAGTATACAACTGTACTTAAAGGTATACTAAACCCAAATGTTTTCGTTCATGATTCGGATAGAGCATGCAATTTTAAGCAACTTTCTAATTTACTCTTATTATCAATTTTTCTTTGTTCTTTGGTATCTTTATTTGAAAAGCAGGAATAAAAGCTTACTAGCCGGCCCATTTTAGGTTCAGCACCTGGGTACCGCTTGCTGATTGGTGGCAAGCGATATCTAGGTTGTGGAACCAAAAATAGGTCGGTTACTAAGCTTTCATGTCTGTTTTTTTAAATATACCAAGAGAATTAAATAAAATTGATAATAGGAGTAAATTAGAAAGTTGCTTAAAATTGCATGCTCTATCTGAATCATAAAAGAAAAAAATTGGGATTAGTATCCCTTTAAGGACTTCTGTGATAAAATATCAGCATATAACTGTACTTAAGGACCTTACTCACATACTTGAGAGCTAATTTCTAACTGACCTACCAGTTAGAAATGCTCAAAACTGTCCCTCTTCTCCACTGGCAAGATAAGGTTACAGGAGGCCGCAGGATCCAAGGTTAAACATATATAAAAACATCAACACCATATAGAGGACAAATTCAAGCACATAGGAATGGTAAGGACAAGTAACAGTAAAGTTGAGATCTACAGCTAAAGACCGCCGTGGTAATCGAGCGTTCTCAACTGCTCTTAGATCAATTTAGTTCCGTTACCCTTAGTAGCCCCGCCTTTTGTGCTGTGTCCAAATAACAGGAAACTCAAACATACGTTTCCCCCAGAAGGGCTTTTTCAAGGAGTGATTTCCTTTTAGTTTTTCCATTCCTTATATGGATCCATCTCTGCTGTGATTGGTCTTTATAGTTAACACTTGGTAATGCACATATCTAGTTCATACAGTTAGGTTAACAAAGCCTCATAAAATGACACATACTTAAATCTATGTTTAAGAAATTCCACTTCCAAACTTCAACTTTAAATTTATCAAACATACAATCATTATAATGCATGATAATAAAAAAATTCAGTATACGTACATGATTCAATACATCTTACATTCAAAATTACTTTGATTGTACAAATACTTAACACCACAATTTTAATAATTTATTTAAAAAAAATCAATTTGAAAGGTTATTTATTTGGATTTGAACCCTGGTTTACGTAAAACATTATATAGAGCAGGGTATTAGTACACTGCTCCAACATATTACTACATATTACTCCAGAATTTGTGACCAATTTAATATATTTATCATAAAGAATTATGACGTTCCTATATCTTTCAGTGTATTTCGCTACTGAATAACTATTTTCTTCTAGTTACATTCTTTTTATTATGGATCGATACATGTCAAGTTAAACAATTTACACGTTAAGCAATAAAGCTTTATGCTGACAGCTAGTTAGTTATCCTCATTGTAAAAATCAATATTCCCTTGTAAAAAAGGATATACTGTCACACTAAAACAAAATGGTGACTCTAGGGGGCACAAAAAACAAATAAGGGGGTAAGATAATCTTTGGTGTGATCTATTAACTCAAATGAGTCCAACAGTAAATCAATATTAAATGTAATTATACATATAAACAATAGACATACAAAATTAATAATGATAAAATATGTAAAATAAATGAAAAGGCACAATGGCTCTTATTGACTCTTATCTGTTCCAGGAGTTAGTCCTTATGTAGAAACAAAGGTGGGATAAGTCCTTTTGATGTTGGTTCTCCTTCTGTATAATTCAGATGATGTGTGGTCTGTTGGTCACACTCAATGTGGAGTCAGCTCTTTGCCTGGTCAACGATCTGGATACAAACTTTCACTGTGAAGAGGAATCACAAAACAAAGGCGCCTCCTAGTGTGATATAGTGGATAAAGATGGATAATGTGAATGCCAAAAAGATACTCACAAATAGAGCAGCACCCAATTGTGCTAAGTAAAGCAGACTGGGAACTTGCGTTGCTATCTGTGTTTTTTAACTATCAGTGTCATATGGTTGACATTTGTTTTTTATTTACACCATTAAATTACCTTTTCTGAGAGTCTGAGCTTATTCGGTCCATTGAGGACATCATAGAGACCGGTATTCATGCTATGCCAGTGAGCTGGGACACTGCAAGTTCCCAGTCTGCACAATTGGGTGCTGCTCTATTTGTGAGTATCTTTTTGGCATTCACATTATCCATCTGTATCCACTAAATCACACTAGGAGGTGCCTTTGTTTTGTGATTCCTCTTCACAGTGAAAGTTAATATTCCCTTGTATGCTTTCTTCAGATATTCTTTATTTTTTAATTAACTAAACTACCAAGGGTAATCCATTATAGTGCTCAGTATACTTTCCAAAGCTGTTAAAAAATAAAAATGATAAAAAAAATATATTTAAAACTTAAGAATGGGACGTTAAAATGAACTATTCCTTCCTGGGATGAACTTGTGACCTTTTGGTCAAAAGTTAAAGGAAATACCACTAGACTGTGGATAACATTCAGAAACTGTACATAGCTCCAATACTACATATAATTTTCAATTGATAAGAATACTAAAAAGCTACATGTTACAATATACAAATATAATTGAGTGCTTGTCTCCATATCTTTTTAGAGATACATATTGTCACGGATAACAGGCTGCCAGGACAACCCCTTCCCTATTTGGATTATTGTGTTTCCTACCAGTTCCCCTTTTGTGTGGTACAATGATTGAACTTTGCCCTGAAAGAGCTAATCACTACCCCACTTGGCCCCTTTCTGACTTCCCGAGGCCGAGCCGGAATCTTATGAAACTACTCACCGGATGGGCTCGCTACAGATCCATGACGAACTTTAACCTAGGTCACTCCAGAAGCCCTTTGCCCCAGAGCTCCGCTTTTCAGGGGACTTGTTATACCTTTGATTGGCATGGGTCAGGGTAATTGCTAAGAGGGAGCTCACTCGGTAACCTGGGGTGTGGACACCTCTCTACCTAATTCTGGTCATGAGTACCCTTTGCCCTGCTGCCGCTCCGGCCCCCAGCCACGGATCATGGACTGTGACATCTGAGGGCCCAGGGCTCTCCAACAGTACCCCGGAAAAGCTGTCGCTCCCTCGGGATCACCCCCGAAACTTTGTTCTAACTGTGGTGGGATCGCTATGTGACTATGACTCCTATGGAGGCGCCAGCCTGTCTGGAGGGGCGGGGATCTATTGATTAGATAAGGCTCTTATCAAGATGGCAAATGTATATATAAGCTGTGCGTTTGTCCCAATAAAGTCTGTTCGTGTTTCACATTAATACTGGTCTTGTCTGGTTATTAGGGTGGGATATTTGCTATAATCACTTTCCAGCTATACAGCTACAGGTTCTGAAGTGGAAGCAGGCCCTTTTGGCAGAGATACCCAGTTGGGGTATCAAGGGTCCATCACACATATCTAAAAAATATTCAAAGAAAATGGAACAGTTCAAAATCTTTGTTTAATCCCTTTGTAACTAGAGTGCTCAACTCATAAATCCATTTCATTTCAAGTTGGCCCAAATGTTGGTTATGGTTTCCTCCTCTCCAATGGGGTATTACTTTTTTTATACCCATATAAAAATATTTATATTCAATTTGTCCTCTATATGGTGTTGATGTTTTCAATGTTTTAAAAAATGTTTAACCTTGGATCCTGCGGTCTCCTGTAACCTTATCTTGACAGTGGAGGAGTGGGACAGTTTTGAGCGTTTCTAACTGAGAGCTCAGTCATTAGCTCTCAAGTATTGGAGTACGGTCCTTAAGTAGAGTTATATACTGATTTTTATTATCACAGAAATTCACTATCTTTCACTATTATCACAGAAATTCACTATCTTTCACTCTTTTGCTTTGAGGGTACCTGTGTGAAAATTTGAAGATCTTAAAGGAATATATGCATCTCAAGGACTATATCCTTCCTTAAAGAAATACATACATTTTAATAACTATATCCTTTCTTTTATATTTTATTTAAGTATAGTGCAGTGTTGTATATTACTTTTATTTGTTTTATTCACTTTATAGATTACTGCCCTCTATTTTCCTGAGCTGTATTCTGCCTAGTAACAGCTCCTGAATGAATTGGTAAGCTAATACCTCAGAGAAAGCTTCAAAGCTATTTTGAGTGTAATACAATTATATAAAGTGCACCATGCATCGATAAATAATTTTCCCTCTTAACAAAATGTATCCCCTGCATAACCAGAGTTTCCTCTATTGATCAGCTTACTGCACTGAGCAGTTGGTTGTCTTTTTAAAGGGCCAAGAACCCGTTTTATAAAAAAGTGCCATAAATATTTCCCCAGAGCTGTCAGAGAGCTGTTTAGGGCAACAGAGTTACCTGGTCATGTCCCAAATAAGAATAAGGTAGTTAGGGCCCTCAAAAAAGTGTGCCATGAGGTGAGCAAGTCCCATGGATATGCTGTACCTGTGTCAGAGTACCTACAAATTGCCTCTGGGTTGTGTGTGTGTTGTGTAAAGTCTCTTACCTTACACAGTGCCCCTCCACTGGCTTACCAGGCATGTCAATCCATGTCAATGCAGCTGCAGCAGTATCCAGTAAGAGCCCATCCCATGCAGGTATCGATTGCCGCAGAGGATTGCAGTAGTAAATACCTATGTCCCTCAGTGGGAGGCTAGGGATGAATCCCTGCGATGCCTGAGGGTAGTTATGGCTGAAGTCCCGTTAGGGAAATACTGTGCACATAACAGGGAATTCCTCTGTCCCTTTATCATTCAGCTGCTGTGAAGTTTCAATTCTGTCTTCCTTGTGAATGATAATTCCCAGGGACTCTGGGTGTCACATAGGTCTGAGCTCCAAAATTAAAGTCCATACGTAAGTAGCTGAAAACACCTCTATTCTCAACCAACACCTATGAGGTGGGAGGGATTTTAAGCTCTGATATTGGTTTTTGACCTCCTCCTTGTTGCAGTAAATATACCACAGATGTTATGAAGGACTGTGGACCATCATCATTTTACAAAAGAAATACATACAACAACATTTTGGGATATCATCCCTTAATCATGTTGCAATACAACATTGTTGTATGTATTTTGCATTGGACTTTTCAAATATGTACCATATGATAGTTTGATGAATACATTTTGAAGATAAAGTGCTGCTGCCTGAGGAGCTTTCATATTATAACCAGGGTATGAAGGATTTTGCATACTAACCTTTGTTGCCTTTCAATTTTAGCAGCCACTTTTGGATTCAGTGTGGTATCTTCATATGATGGCTGTATCACTGGGGGGTGCACTGGGAACATGGGTGGGATTTGCTGAACCTGTCTGAACTTGGAAGTGCGCTGGAAGGCAGTTATAAGGCGACGGAGACGTGTGGTCAGTGCAGACTGAGTGGGCCAGCAGCCCTTATCTCCATCTGTGACCTGTCCATCTAAGCACACAGAAAATTACATTTAAACCTATAGTAAAAGTGGTGTGGGCTACAGATATAATGTAAATAGTGCATTACCTAACAAAAATTAGCTACAATATAAGCAATTCAGAATTCTCATACTGTACTTTCTTTATTCCATGGGAATTGTTACACTTATTACTTTCATAATCTACATCTTGTTTCTAAAATCAGTGTTGCTAAAATAATAGACTTCTCTATATAATTAAAAGAAAATTTCCAAACCCAAACTAAAAAGCCCCACTTACCTCCATCTGCTATAACAAGATCACCAGGAGAGGAAGCATCATCCTGTGTGGAGAGACACTGATCAGGGTCCTCATAAATTACACAGTCAGCAAAGCAAATGAACATCTCTCCCACAGGCAATGCACCAATAACCAACAAAACAAGACAAAATCCCACCTAATTCACAAGTGGTTGAAATTAAGAATCTTTAGCAGCGGAATCTTTAACATATCCCTCTGTAAGTCAACTATGTGATGTGGCCTTGATTTATTCTTTTTTTAAATATTTTTTGAACAGTTTTATTGAATTTTCAAGTGAACAATAATGTTGTTCAAAATAGAATCCAATTCATAATAAATTGCAAGTTCTGTTAATTCCACAACTTAAGGTTGGCTTACAGAAAGAGCATTAAAGAAACAAACTTGTATTCTATAAATGTTGACTATACATATCCACATATGTAAACAGAACAATAGCAGAGAACACTAGAAAATAGTGAGTTTTATTATTCCAGGGATTGTATTAGCCCAGTCAGACATACAATCTCTAGAAACAAACAGTGAACACAAATTGTACTTGATTTATCAAGCTATGGCGGACAGGGGCGTACATATTTGCCCCTGTCCACCCCAGCTTGCCTTTGGTGGGCAGCAATTCACTGGTGGAACTCGGCCTTGCCCACAAGCGCTATTTTGCTCTTGCGTGCAACACCACCCCTGCCCGCACACAGCCAATCACGTGCAGACAGGAGCTGTCAATCTTCCCAATTGGCCGAGACCAGGGAGATTGAAATTGGTTAGAAAGCAGCGGTCTGATGACCGCTGCTTGATAAATACTGACTGCAGGTTCTTCTGAGAACCTACAGTCATAGGGGAGGAGAAGGCTTGATAAATAGAGCCCATAGGGGCACAATGACATCAGCAATTAGCAATTGCAGAAATGCTAAATTATATTTAGTAATAATACACATATAATTAAATAAACATACAGAACAGCTATACAACTAAAAATGGAATATAACATAACACCAGCACTTAAGGAGAAGACGGGGGAAAGAGAAAATACACACTCTAATCATCCGTCACAACGCAACCTGTAGGGCCTCGTCATCTCATTCCAAGACAGTTGAGCTACAATAGGGCAATCACTCTAATTCAGAATTCTCCCTAAGCTCTTCCTACACTCACTAGATCTCTTTTACAAGTCACGATTGTTCCTGACTATAAAGTCAGATCTCTTAATTTTGCAAACACATAGTCTAACAGACTTCTATGGGGCGCACTACAAAACTAAGGTCCTGGCTTTTGCTTGAGTGCTAACCCAAAGGTACACTAAATGCCCCCAGCAGAAATATATATCTATATAAATAACAGTGATTTACAGGGAGATGGTATATGACAAGGTGTTTGACTGAGAAGGGTGTGTATGTTTATTTGTGTATGTATGTGTATGGGTGTGTACATATGCATGTGTAAGTACACATACATAAGCATACACACACACATATATATATATATATATATATATATATATACACACACACACACAAATCCGCACATATACACCTTTACATTCTTCCCAGTCTAATGCCTTGGCATATACCATATCTCATATTTAACACTTTTTAACCATTCACTTGTAATTTCAGATTGTGTGCTATTCTTAGCGCTGGTCTGTTGTATTGTTAGTGTACCCTGCACGATCAATAGCACTCCACTAACTGTAATTTGGGCCTCAATGTTTTAAAAGAAATGCAACGTGTTACCTTGTCTGCCCACTGTAAAGAGGTTTGCAGATCAAAATTAAACCACTTAAAACTCTCTAGTGTGTATGTTAAGCTCACTTCCAACTAAAGCTATGAATGGTTTTATGCTCTAAGCAATCACTGTGTAGTATGTAGATGGTCAGGCAAACTACAGAATACTTAAGTGCAAAGTCAAACTCTCAAGGAAGCATTAAAACAAAATCCTCAGAATATTTTACACAAACAAAAGCAAATTGTAAACAATTTTTTTCCTAAGGGAAACTAAGTAAGACAGCGTTTGTCAGAATTGACCAGTTGTTTACTGGAATATGCATAGGTTAAAACCTTAACTGAAAAAGGTTCTGCTCTTACAAATTTCAGTAGAATGTATTTATAGCTTTGACTTTACCTCCATATCATCTTTAAATAATGCAGGTGCTGGCTTGTATTCAGGATCTTCAACATCACTGTAAGAAAACAGTTCTGGTTATTCTCAAATAATCAAGCTGCACAAAATTAAATGGACACTAAACACATTTCATGCTAATCATAGGTGCTGCCATTTTGGAACCTAGGTCAGCACTTGAATATAATAAGAGATAGAAGGTGGGGAATAACCTCAATACAGTGCTTATAAGTGTATTTAGTGTTTAATGTGCTTTCAAAGGGGCAGTCTAACATTTTATTCTGTTTGACATTTTATTTTTAAACAAATGTGTTTATTTTATTAAGTGCTAAACGCCTGCAAAGGGAATAAAAGGTAGTAAAGTCAAACCACTGCAAGGGGATTAAAGGACATAAGTTAAAAGTAAACTTGCATGGCTTAGACAGAGCATGCAATTTTAAAAAAAACTTTCTGATTTACTATTCTCAAATTTGTTGAAGAGCATACTTAGAAAGGCTCAGTAGCATGTACGTGTCTAGCATTTTACGGATGCACAGTTTGCGACAATGTTTGCAAAAAATTGTATATATTGTAGCGAACACAATTCCTGAGCCTTCCTAGGTATGCTCTTCAACAAAGGATGTCAAAAGAACAAAGCACAATTTCTAACAGAAGTACATTGGAAAGTTATTTTAACTGTATGCTGTATCTGCAATTTAAATTTTTGACTTTACTGTCCCTTTAAATATATATTCAAAGCTGTACTCCTGTGTTGCTCTAAAAAAGGATACAGCTCATAAGCTAATGAAGAGCAGGCATACATCAATGGCCCTATCCTCACCTAGAGGATAAAAGTGGTGTTCCAAGAGTGCAATTAGCTTTAGATAATCAAGCCCACAGTAACCTAAGGGAATTTATTTTTTATACTAAAATGTCATCCTACATGGTTTAAGGTTTAACATCACATCATACCCGTCCATGTAGTCATTAGCTCTTTGCTCTGCTGCTACAGCCTTTTCATCTGGCTTTCCAGCTCGTTCCAGGAAGCACAAAGTTGGGTCAGCTCGAATAGTGTTGTATTTCTCATACCCTTTGGGACAAAAAAAATAAAATAATTATTATAAAAAACTAAATATAGAAAGCAGCAAGAACACATCAGTTTTCTATCAAGAAAATACAATTAACCTCCAACTTATCAAAGAGTACAAAAAAGTTTAGCGATCAGCTTTCCAAATTTGAAGAGTTCTCTATGATTCGCCTCAGAAGCTTGGACATGAAATTTTTTTTAATGTTTTGATTTGTATGCAAACAATGTATTGAGCTATACAGTCAGCTATACTTCAAGTGAATGTCAACTTTCAAGAATGAGTGCCCGGTTTACATTTCACCCGTTTTGTTAAAATACTTACATTTTCTTCTTGAAGCCGGAGAAGCGATTCCCCCTCTTGCCGCTCGTCTCTTCTTACATCAGCAATGACGAATACGGCATACTCCAATCACGGCTTTCCCCCAGGGAAATCATTGCCTGAGGCAACGCCGTGTTTGGAGGAAGCCGGATTCGTCATTGCTGACGTATGAAGTGACGAGCGGCAGGAGGGGGAATCGCTTCTCCAGCTTCAAGAAGAAAAGGTAAGTATTTTAACAAAACGGGTGAAATGTAAAGTTTCATGAATGAAAGTGCCCCTGTTTTTAATAGGATTTTTAAAAACCGGGCACTCATTCTTGAAAAAGGAAATTTATGCTTACCTGATAAATTTGTTTCTTTTACGATACGACGAGTCCACGGATTTCATCCTTACTTATGGGAGGGATATTGCCTCCTGATCAGCAGGAGGAGGCAAAGAGCACCACAGCACAGCTGTATATATAGCTCCTCCCTTCCCTCCCACTCCAGTCAT
>CAJPDP010078933.1:0-12238 GCA_905336975.1 Bombina variegata variegata
GTCTCCCACTTGACACATCCCACCCCCTGATCCCTCCCTGACCCCTCACAAACAGCTCTATTCCCTCCCCCATCCCACAATTGTCACCGCCATCTTAAGTACTGGCAGAAAGTCTGCCAGTACTAAAATAAAAGCCTTTTTTTTTAAGCATTTTTTTTTAAAATAAATAAATAGTTTCTGCAGTGTAGGTTCCCCCCTAACCTCCACGATCCCCCCCAAACAGCTCTCTTGCTCTCTTAACCTCCCCCCTCTTCCTATTTGTGGCCATTTTAGGTACTGACAACTGCCTGCCAGTACACAATTTCTTAACAAATGTGCTTTTTATTAATATTTTTTTTATTTTACCCTATTTTTCCGTAGTGTAGCTGCACCCCTCAATATCGTACCCCCCTCCCAGATCCCCTTTCCAAACAATATTTCCCCTCTCCCTCCTCCCATCTCCCATAGATCCAGCATTGATCCGTCAGCCGCGCGTGCTCCCGCCCACCTTGTCGGAACTAGTCCAGCGATGGGCCGCCCACCCACCTCCCTGCAGCTGCTCCCACCCACCAACGATCGGCACCATCGTAGGCCGATGCAGAGAGGGCCACAGAGTGTACGGCCTTTAACGACCAGTTTGTGCATGACGTACCCTGTACGACGTGTGTCGTTAAGGGGTTAAGAGACACAACCAGTCCACTAGAAGCTGTGTAAAGATCTTTTTTATTTTACAAGTAATTTAGCTATGAACTTAGTACTGAAAACAAATATATCCCTTTAAGAGACACAACCAGTCCACTAGCAGCCATGAGTAGCTATGTAAGGAACTTTTTTAACTTACAAGTAACATAACTAAAACTTAATAAAAAAATAATGAGAACTTGTTTTTTTTTTAAATAATAATTAACAGTATATATTATATATTACCAATAAGTAGCAAATGTCTCTCAGTGAGGGGGCACAACGGACACAGGTACTGCTAGCTCACTGATACACACTGGTCTGAGGATGAAAACGTTAGGTAGCAACTTAAAAATGCCTCTTTGACTTCAATCCCTCCCCTTGAGAATGCTGAATGGGTAGTAAACGTCACAAGCTTCCACTGACAGGCTGATATAACCTGTCAATCTATTCACTGCATCTTCCTGGTTTTCATTTATTGTCTAAAGCCTGCCTGCATCATAAAAAGCGGAATATGAAAATGCAGTGCAATTATTTTTGTTATCGTTTCAGTTTCGTTTCTGGATGGTTGCTTCTTAGGTATGGAAAGAAAATAACGAAAATGCCATTTTCGTTATTTCCTTTCATTCTTCCGAATACGAAATGCACATCCCTATTATCTATACATGAATATACAGTATATATAGGTACGGATATATACAGATATATATAGGAATATCTATTAATAAATATTTAGAACATAATCTGCTATGTACAGAACATTGGAATGTCAAATATTTACATTAAATACATAGTTAAAACTTTTATTAAAAATGAATTTTGGATAAATATGTTTTAACATGTTTTCATCTACGTAACTGCAAAAGGCACTAAAATATATGTCTACATATCTAAAGTCGCGGTAATCATTCTAGTGTAAATCGCGATTGTGCTCAAGCGATCGTGTTTACTTTCAACTCATAATATGAGCGCTAAGCCCGGCAAGCACAAACCCCCACGATAAACCCCTTACTGCTTGCGCGTAATCTGGCCCACTGTCTTTATTGTCTACGCAGTCAAAGAGAAAAATAACATTAACTGAATAATCTCATTTGCTGTGATTTTAAGGCTGTTCCTTTTTAGTTATATCTTCGCTTATTTTAACATTTCTTACCATAGGGAATTTCTGTTCTCAATACTGAATGGAAAGAACTATAAACTACTGAATGGAAAGAACTATACAACAATGACCTTTGACATTGATTAATCTAAGGGAAGAATAATCATAAAGGCCAGAGGTGCTCTACCGCCGTGCCTTGAGAATGAATCAAAAGACCCTTAAAAAAAAAAAAGAAGGTCATATTAGAGGTCACCACACATATTACAAAAGTGCAAAATACTAGACATGATAGATTATGCTTTGCAGTGTAGATCAATGAGTTAATTTGTGTACATCATGTAAGTACAGTGACATATGATTTGTCTACTAGACTAAAAAAAGATGATGTAATTATTTTTGTTCTAATTTAAAGGGGATTTAAGGGACATGAAAGTAACAATGTAAAATTGTCATCATTCAGATAGAGCATGCAATATCAAGAGACTTTCATTTTATATATTGTATCAAACTGACTTTATTCTCTTGATATCCTTTGTTGAAAATACCTAGGTATGCTCAGGAGCAGCAATATACTACTGGTAGCTAGCTGGTGATTAGTGGCTGTATACATATGCCTCACCAGATGTGTTCAGCTAGCTCCCAATAGTGTATTTATGATCTACAGCTGGCTTAAAGGGATACTAAACCCATTTTTTTCTTTCATGATTCAGATAGAGCATGCAATTTTAAGCAACTTTGTAATTTACTCCTATTATCATTTTTGTTGTTGTTGTTCTCTTGTAACTTTATTTGAAAATCAAGAATGTGAGCTTAGGAGCCGGCCCATTTTTGGTTCAGAACCTTGGCTGCGCTTGCTGATTGGTGTCTAAATGTAGCCACCAATCAGCAAGCGCTATCCAGGAGGTATTTATGAGTCAGCACTGATTGGCTAAAAAGTCTGCCAAAAGAACTGAAACAAGGAGGCAGTCTGCAGAGGCTTAGACACAAGGTAATTATAGAGGTAAAAGGTATATTAATATAACAGTGTTGGTTATGCAAAACTGGGGAATGGGTAATAAAGGGATTATCTATATTTTTAAACAATACAAATTCTGGAGTAGACTCTCTGCAGTCACGATTTAACAAGCAGCGGTCATCAGACCGCTGCTTTCTACCCTCTTAAATTTCAATCTTCCCGGTCTCGTTCGACCGGGAGATTGACAGTTCCTGCCCGTGCGTGATTGGCTGTGTGCGGGCAGGCGGCGGGATTGTGCGATGTTAAATTCCGGCAGCAGATTGCTGCCCGCCAGAGGAGAGCTGGGGCGGACAGTGGTGAGTATATACAACCCCGTCCGCCCCTTGCTTAATAAATCGAGCCCTAGAGGTTGGGAGCCACTGATATAGATAGCTGTTGTTTTTTATCGTCAACTTTATCTGTTATATCTAGATACATTATAAGTAAACCATTTATGTATCAGTTGCATGTCCTGCTTGTTATAGAATTCATGCTTCCTACATTCTAAGATTGTCTTTCTGGTTTTGTTTTGTTATGGAGATAGGGGAGAATGACATTGTACTAAATGACAATTTATATAAAGAAGTAAAGCGATTAGCTAAACTCTGCGCTGGCGAAAAATCCTCCATATGGAGCTTTTGCTTTCAGTTGGGGTTTTATGAAACAGTCGAAAATTGTTCCATGGAACATCAACCAGAGTTAGCAACTGTTCTGCGAAATGTAAATCTAAAAATATTTAAGCACATTAAATGCAGACCACAGAACATTGCCTTCATTCTTTCAGATCTTCAAGGGAAAAAAATGATTGAATCAATCTGTGGCAGTGGACTTGGGCAGAAAAATAGAAATACCCTGGTGAAACAAGAACTAGCAGAAACCTACAAAGCACAAACCCTGCAATAAATCTCCAGACGTGTTGGGTTGGATGCTATTTATTATGCTGTTTAAGAAAATGGCAATGACTGAAATCTGCAGTACATGCGAGAAATGTCATTTATCACTTCCCAGGGTAGCAGAATGGTTATTCACTTCAGTGTCACATGCAGCTGAATTACCAGGTCTACAAATTTGTTAGAGAGACTGAAGTCTGGCAATTTGTTTTCAGCTTTTGTTAATTTGGCTGAAGAAACAGGAGGACCAGACTAAAGGATATTCTTTGAATAGCCAGGCAACCAGTGGCTCCTGATAAAATGTGCAAAATAAATCTTGTGAAGTGAAAAAGGGAACAGGGAAGTATATATTTGAAACACTAAATTTTGACTGTCATTTGGTGCAGTTTAGATGCACTAAATATGAACTAATAAGATAAACCATATTTTTAATATAATAAATAGGACATTAAACACATCTTGTCTTCCTGTTAAAAAAATGTGCTTGACACCAAGCTCACTAGAGAGGCCAAAAAGCAAACTTTGTGACCGGCTGCAAATTGTCTAAACCAGCTATTTAATTTGTACCATTTACACATTAGGGGGCCGATTTATCATTGGTCTGTCCGACATGATCCGACCAGCGGATCATGTCCGACAGAGATCGATGCAGCATTTATGATTGCACAAGCAGTTCTTGTGAACTGCTTGTGCAATGCCGCCCCCTGCAAAGCCGCTAGCAGGGGGTGTCAATCAGCCCAATCGTATAGGATTGGGCGGATTAATGTCCGCAGCCTCAGAGCAGGCGGACCAATTAAGAAGCAGCGGTCTTAAGACCGCTGCTTCATAACTGCTGTTTACGGCGAGCCTGAAGGCTCATGTGGGAACAGGGGCATCAGGGGTCATTCGGCCCTTGATAAATCGGCCCCTAGGGAGTAAAAACCTGAGTAAAGCACATTAAATGGCTCCCCTAAATGACTGACTAGGCCCCATTGTTAGCAAGGATTTGCATCTGGATATATAGGGATGATGGCCAAAACAGGCTTACACATCAAGGTTACAGAATATAAAGATATTATGAAGAATAACCATAACACACATTTTTGGTAAGCTCCCATGTGTGCAGCTTGATTTAACAATAATACCTACAATGACTATTTAATGCTCCTTTAAAGAAACTGTTTTTTAAAGCACAATAGGATATATAAGCTGTAAGAGATTGGCTCTTAAAGAAATAAATTGGTAGACAGGCTAATTGTCAGTAATGCATGCTGACACATATCTTTATTAAACAGTCTACAGAGCGAGGAAATGATATCACAAGCATATATTGCATGACATTCGTGTACTGCTGCAGACAACTTCTACCTAAATTCCCTTTTTCCCTTAAATTAAAATAATTAATTTAAAGGGACATTATACACTAGATTTTTCTTTGCATAAATGTTTTTTAGATGATCCATTTATGTAGCACATAGGGGGGTGTTTTTGTAAAACTGTATAATTTTGCTTATTTTTAAATACCATTGTGCTGATTTTCAGACTCCTAACCAAGCCCCAAAGTTTTAGATGTATACTGATGTCTACAGACTTCAAACTGCTTCTGTTTGTATAATGGGTCTTTCCATATGCAGGGGAGGAGGGAGGTTCTGCTATCAGCCCCTTTCAGTGGGTGTCCCAGGCTTATCTCATTAACAGTGTTAAATTGGCAGCTTCTAAGTACGTTTTTAAAAGTTTTTATACACTGGATTTTTATATCAGTAACTGCATATTATTCTTTATAGTAGTGTCTATTACATGCAGCTAAATGAAAATTGGTGTATACTGTCCCTTTAACAAATAAATTTAGAAGGTCATATTGTGATGTGGGTGAAATAAAAGCAGTTCAGGGGAGTGGCTTGGTAATTGTGGGCAGGTTACATATAGGGAATGAGACCACCTGCAAAATGTAGAGATCTGGTGAAAAAGAAAATGTCTAATTTTTATATATGCCTGTAAGATGATCTCCTAAATGACTATAATATACAATGCTGAGTAAATATACTTCAAAGAGTTTGGACTCACTGGACATTTCAATTCTTGGTGCATTTAGGTTTGGAAGATTATTATGTCTTGTGAAACAGCAATTGCACCTATTCAGCAATACATGTTCTATATTTTAAATGAGGAAAAATCTGTTGCTACTGAAAAAAAACAGAATTTTACAAATTATTGCTCTGAGCCTAACAATAATTTATTATAAGGTAACATTAATCAAAATGTGATTTTCAAAACAAACACAATGCGATTACTGTTTTCTATTTTATGACCCCTGTTTGTATCTCTGAAATTCTGCTTTCCACTGCAACTCAAGCTTAAAATCCGTGATTTAATGGATCATTCTATATCGATCTATAAATATAGCTGAAGGCTAGAGGCTTAAACTGCACATAGCATTGCAAGTACCTTCATTACTCACTGCTTGAGTTTGTGGAAGTTACAACTACTTCAGTTATTACTCTGGGCAGAGGGTGATAAAATTCCTCTTCTATTGGCACTGACACCTTACTAAAATGGCTCTAAATACAATGTATTTTTTTGTGTGTCGGCCTTAGATAATCACAATATGCCCTGAGACCAAATATGTGATTTTGTTAGATAGTTAAAAAGATATTAAACTTTTAAAAGAATTGTATTGTGAACATGAAAAGCAATATTTAATTGGATCATTAAAATATTTTTATATATGCAACAAATTTTTGGATATTTTAATTATTTTATATATGCCCCATGAGTGTGGTTTTTATATCTTACCACTTTTAAAGGATTACAAAACATATATATCGATTAATAACGTTTAGCACAATAAAATAAACGTACTTTGATATCAAAATAATGCTTTGTTAGTTTTTAAAATAAATTATTTTCTTTCCACTAATGCATGTGCATTAGTTTGTATGAGAGGCTATCTGTGCTTTCAACTTTCACATATATATGTTACTGCACCAACTTTTTAATTCATTAATTTTTTTTAATATTTATTATTATAATATATAAGGTATGTCAATGCTCATTTTACTAGGGGAGATTCAGTCTACAAGCGCTTCTATACTTACCAATTGCAGCGCAGAATCTCTGCGGTAGATTATCCTCTTGAGAACGGTGAAGCTGGGGCAGTGATGTAAGGACCGACATGTCTATACTAACTAGGCATGCGCACCACCAACTCCAGACGCCATATTCCTACCTATGTAGACCTCCGTGATAGGACTCCTATAATGAGTCTCACAGGGGGTTTGGAAAAACAAGAAACTTCACAAGCAAATTTTGAGAAAACTATAGAGAAAAGCTAAAAGTAAGTATTTATGAAAATTATTATAGTCCGATATTCCGAAGTTCTTTTTATTGCTGCAAAGTTTTTTTTCATGTTTTATGTCCCTTTAAAATGTGTGTATGTGTGTGTGTACAAAGACACACATATATGTGTGTGGTGTGTCTATATGTGTGTGTATTTATATATATGCATGCTATTTCTTCTTTTAAGGTGGATTATCAGTTTTGCATCAACAATAATAATTAAAAAATACATTCTTTGTATACCAGGTAGTTTGGGTATGAACATTATTGTGCATATATAAACATTTATTTATAGAGAAGATTCTTGGCGCTCTGGGATCTGCTGCACTAATCCTTCTATTTGCGCGGCCCTGGACTCTATGAAGACGTGTGTTGGATTAGCGCAGCTCCCCAGGTGAAACTGTGCCACCTGCAGCAAAGTTACATTTACATTAGTTTAAACATTATTCGTTAAACAAAATGGATTACATAATAGTGCAGCAAACATTTTTTTCAGGATATTCATTACGCATGATTCATCCAAAATAATTATTCGCTGCTGCAGTTGTTCCATATAGGCAATATAAATATTTTTTGATTAATATGTCCCTTTAAACAATTTTAGCTTATTTTATTTTTCTCCTGTCCCTTTTAAATAAATCAAATGAAGATACATTAAGGGACAGGAAACAAAATTGACATTGAGATGTGAAGTAATATAATAATAGTGTTTAGAAGACTAGGCCTGTGTGAAAAACTGACAAGATAAGTTGTTTCTGCATTTGGAAATAATTGTTTGAAGTCTACTGTTATCATCCTCCTCGGTTATGTGAGCAATTGTATAACAGTTTAGTTAGTGTAACATGTGGGAAGTTATTTTGTACTATACTTTCCCCTTTATATAAAACTTTTCAATTTCTCAAATTAAAGGAGCCTTGCACATCAACATTTTCTGTCATCTATGACAAAGAGTAGCAACTAAACATGTTAATTTCTTTTTACACTCTTTTTAAATTGAAATTTTAATTAGCACATCTCTGTAATGGCTGACAGGCATTTCCTGTTAAAGCTTATTGGTTGACAGTGACTTCCTGCTAGTGCTCATAGATAGATACTGGCTCAATTTAAATAGCTTTTACTTTATATTTTTTATCAGGCACAAAAAAGGGCAACCTATTAAATTGTTCTTTTTCATATGGACAACAGAGAATTTGTGAGTACAGAGTTCTTTGAAAGGGACAGGAAAGTCAAAATTAAAGGGACATTAATGGTATAGTATAGTCAAAATTAAACTTTCATGATTCAGATATAGCTTGCAATTTTAAGCAACTTTCTAATTTACTCGTGTTATCAATATTTATTCGTTCTCTTAGTATCTTTGTTTACAAAAGCACCTGGTTCAGCACCTGGGTAGCGCTTGCTGATTGGTGTCTAAATGTTGCCATCCAATCAGCAAGCGCTACCCAGATGCTGAACTAAAAATGTGCCGGCTCCTTAGCTTACATTCCAGCTTTTGTAAACAAAGATACCAAGAGAACGAACAGTAAATTAAAGGTTGCTTAAAATTGCATGCTCAATCTTATTCATTCAAATTTAATTTTGACTAGACTATCCCTTTAAACTTTTATAATTCAAGCAGATCATGCCAACTTAAACATCTTTCAATTTTACTTTGATTTAATTAGCTTCATTCCCTTGGTATCCTTTGTTGAAAATAATACCTAGGTAGGCTCATAAGCAACAATGCACTACTAGAAGTGAGCTACTGATTGGTGGCTGCACATATATGCCTCTTGTCATTGGCTCACCTCATGTATTCAGCTAGCTCCCATTAGATGCTCTTTCAACAAAGTGTACTAAGAGAATGAAGCAAATTTGATAATAGACGTAAACTGGAAAATTTCTTAAAATTGTATGTTCTATCTGAATCATGAAAAAAATGTATATATATAATTTCTCTTTAAGAAGCAATTCAAATTTTCGCCAGCAAAACTTTCTAAATCATTGATTGTAAGCGTAATTGTTTTACTATATTTAAGCCTGGTGTACACTCTTTATCCACTACTGTTTTTCTACCCCAGATGTGTTATGAGGTCAGCAATATCGAGAAAAGCATTTCAGCCAGAAACCATAATTAGTTCCAGAAAGGTAGATTTTAATGAACTGTCCAAACTAATGCTTTAAAGGTGCCAAGATAATATAATCAGTCATAATTAGGGATGAAACATAGTCTGAAAGGAAGAGGTAATGTGTTCGCTCTGACATTGAGGGCTACAACACTCAAACTCAAGAGCTATTCATTAAAGCTTATAATGTCTGCATCTACATCAACCTTTTTTATAGAGTCAATGCAAATTGGCATCAGATGCAATATGCAAATTGGTACATGGCTGGTTGAGTATTTAGTGCAGTGCTCTGTATTTAGTACAGCTCTTCCAGACACAAAAGGTCAAGTCCATTAGACTTGGTGGCACGAGCATAGCCAAGAATGAATTAAAATGCTCTCTATTTATGAATCTCTCCAATATCAAAAAACAAACGTTGCAAAAAGATAATAAGGAAGTTCCAAGAAGTTACAGCCGTTTCTTGTTTGCTTGATCCTGAGGCACAGAGATAATTAATGTACTTTTTTTTTTGTTTTCAGGGCATCAGCTACATTTTGTTTTTCTTCCACAATATAATTACTTAGCAGCATCACTTGGTTCAAAAATGCTTTGCAGCCAATATAAAATTATCTCTTTTAACTGTTAGTCTATCTATCCCATTTAGGGCACCATTAAAAGTGGAGCGCTAATTTATTGTTCGCCTGCAAATGGGCAAATATGCCTGTTTGCGGGCACACGATAAATCACCAGCCATTACAAGTATTCGTGGTAGCAGTTAGCGAGAGATCAGATCTCTGTTTAAATTTATAAATGTCCACAAAATGCCCACAAAATCAAGTGTGATATATATATTTTTTTAAAATAAAGATAGTAGCATCTTTATTTTTAATAAAATAACTGCAAACAGTTTTTGGGGTCTAAAGGAAGCGGGTGTGGGGCGTTAGAAAAAACACAGCACTGAAAAGTGCCTTTACATTGCGGTCTATGGGAACTGTGTGTTCCCAGTAAATATATATAATATATGCTTATATACATAAATATTTACACTTTGCTGCCATTGCTGCGCTACTTAACCCATGCGCTGCGCAAGTTCTCACGCCGTGTTTCACGACATGAGAGCAAGGCTTCCATTAGAGCCTATGGAAGCTCGCTCTTGTGCGTTGGTATTACTCAGTGGATCGCTTATATTGCTTTCTCAAAAGCGATATTTAGTGCTCCACTTGTAATCTTGCCCTTAATAAGCTATGGGTATACAGTGTTTACAAGCAGAAAACCTGTGTCAGGATGGAAAAAAAAAAAGGAAAATAGTTACTACACTTTAATACACCCTGCTCATGAATTAATACATCATGAACACGACATATTAAAACGTGTCCACTTTTTAACTATTGCAGATACAATCAGTAATGTGTGCGCACGAAATAGTTAAATAGTGGATACGTTTTAATATGTTGTGCTCACAATGTATTAAAGCATGAGTACGGTGTATTAATGCATGATAACAATTTCCTTTTTTTCCAACCTGATACTGGTGGGACTCCGTACTTGAGCAATCCTGTTCACTGCTCTCTTAAGCAATTGCACAAGAGCAGAGGCTGTCAATCACTAACGGATCAACCCAGGGGATTTTGATCTGCCACCTCTTAAGTAGCAGTAGTATGTTGTTGTAGACTTGCACAAGCAAACCTGCACTTTAGAAAAGCTTTAAACAGTTATGGAAGACGGAATATAACTTTCCGGATACAGAGCAATTTAATTTATTTTTGTTTAAATTACAGTTTATTTCTATTATCAAATTAACGCTTTTCTCTTGGCATCATTTAAAGGGACAGTAAAGTCAAAATTAAATATGTATAATATAGATGGACAATGCAATTTTAAATAACTCCCCAATTTACTTTACTCATCAAATTTATTTTTTTCTCTTGCTATTCTTTGTTGAAAGCTAAACCTAAGTAGGCTCATAAACTGATTTCTAAGCCATTGAAGGCTGCCTCTTATCTCAGTGCATTTGATAGTTTTTCACAGTTAGACAGTGCTAGTTCATGTTTACCACATAGATAACACTGTGCTCACTCCCGTGGAGTTATTGATGAGTCAACACTGATTGGTTAAAATGCAAGTTTGTCAAAAGGACTGAGATAAGGGGGCAGTCTGCAGAGGCTTAGATACAAGGTAATCAGAGAAGTAAAAAAAATGTATTAATATAACAGTCTTGGTTAAAGGGATTATCTATCTTTTTAAACAATAAAAATAAATCAAGTAGACTATCCATTTAACACCTGGAAAAGCATAGTGATGAAGTTTGTTAATCTATAGCAAAACAGAAGCTGCAAGTACTTTATACAAACTGAATTTGTTCATGCCTTTTGGCTCAATTTTAACAAGAGTTCTTAAAAGTGACACTAGTTTAAATGAAAAAAATATAGAATGTAAAGCTGCTCATTCCACAAATGCACCAGAAGATGGCAGTATTATTCCTTACTTCTGTTAAAAAGGATCAGATACCTTTTCGCAGACTGTGCAATCTAAATATGTGTGAAAAATGTAACATATTTCTATCACTGGTAAAAGGCAATGAGGTTTTCATTGTTTTCATACTTTCTGATGCTACAGTATATATACTTCATTGAGGTATTTTATATTTCTTTTAAAAAGCTTATAAAATGAAAAGATACATTTTGTAGAAAAATCTACTAACAGGCTTTTCTACTGGAATAAAACATAGGCTATTGTTATGAGACACCATTGTAATGCCTTCATTAAATGCATTATATGTACAGTTTTGTCTTTACTTTTATACAATATTGATTTTTACACTAGAGCAAAATTACTTACATAGGGCTAGATTAGAGTGGAGCTGTATTTTGCGCTGCCACTCGTGTGTTAACTGCGCTAGAAGTAAGATTTTTGCGTGCATCAGGTAGCGCACGTATTACAAAATGAAAGTATAAAACTTTTGTGCTTGAGTGCTAACCTGACGTGCGAAAAAACCAAAGTTAGAATACTACGGCGGAGTTAACGTATTCCCCTTAAGAAGTTAATGGAGTACGAAAAGTAAAAAAAAAAACATCATACCCACACGCAAACCTGTTTGCATATTCTCAAATGCGCTAACCTGATATGAAAATATGAATATTTTATATCCAATGTTCTTCACATAGCAGAACATTTTCTATTTATTCATAAATATATA
>CAJPDP010078955.1:0-10510 GCA_905336975.1 Bombina variegata variegata
TTCCTATACCTTCGGTCGAATGACTGGGGGGTGGAGTCAAGGGAGGAGCTATATAGACAGCTCTGCTGTGGTGCTCTTTGCCACTTCCTGTTAGCAGGAGGATAATATCCCACAAGTAAAGGATGAATCCGTGGACTCGTTGTATCATAGAAGAAATCAATTTATCAGGTAAGCATAAATTTACTTTTTTTGTTCTTTAACCTTTTACAGTAACCCAGAGAAACTCCTTGTACACTTTCAAATTGATTAATATTGATAACCATGCTTTAGAACACATCAGTCATTTTAAATAACTGTCATTTCTGTACAAATAAGATTATCTGTGTAACCTGTCTTGTGAAGTCAGAAGTAATTTAATGTGTTTGAAATGTATCATACTTGCCATCAATATATTCATTATTAAAAATTATACATAGGATACACATAGCACAATTTTTAAATAATTTAACATTTTCATATACTGGTTTAAATTGACGACAACAACAAAGTTTATGGAGACTTCTGTTAGATTTTTATAAAATGTTAGATGTTTACAAGACAAGAAAAAAATAGGGATTTGAAGTAAAACACAGACATTATTTTTTTTCTACACGTTTTAGTGTTGTGTAGTTAAATTGAGGATCCAGCACTATATACATCAATAATATTGAATATCTGGAATACAATGTGAAAACATTTTCTTTGTGTGTGGTATTTGATACACTTCATATTAATTAGTTGGAATATGTATAGCTTAAAAATTGAATATTTTAAATGTATTGATATATTTACTTTTAGATGATGTATCCACTTTATCTTTCTTTGGAAATGAAACCTACCTGGATATCCTTCATGGACCTGGAGGTAAACCCATATCTTCTTTAAAATAATGTGTCCGTATTGTTACAACGGCTAATCTAATAACAAGGAATTCTGTAATGGTTTGTCTGTGTGAGTATAAATGTATCTCTATTCATAGAGAATTGCAGTGCTTAGAACCCAATGCTTGTAATAATTGTATTCTGTATCCATCTCAAAAAGACCAAAACCAACAATACTGAAGTAACGTCAACACCCAAGGAAGTACTAAATGGGAAGTACTCACAGGATCAACGGCATTTATTCGTCCACATTCAGGCAAACAATATCCACTCCACTTGCTGTATCCACTCGGATACAGTAAATTCTTTGTTTAATAAAAAGATAATAATAGCTCATAACATATATAGATGCTGAAACGCATTGAGCAACTTATGTTATAAGCTCTTTTTACTAAACAAAGATTTTAATGTATCCATCTACCGAGTGGATATTGTTTGCCTGAATGTGGATGCTGTTAACTTGCATTGATACTGTGAGTACTTTCCATGCATATATCTTTCCATTACAACAGTCTGCTATATACACATGACTTATACCCAGCTCTTTAACAGTAAAAAATCATATTGCAAAGGTTTAGCATTTAACCTGGGGGGTGTGGTTAATCTGGAAGACATAGCTATGGGGAGGAGCTATTTTTGTTTCTCATTTTCAGCACATTGGGGTCCAACATGATAATTGGTGGTGGTTTTACAGTTATGGGAAGATTCAACCTATACAAGCATTTTCTTATTGCATTATTGCTTGTATTAAGCTAGTTGTGACCCCCCCCCCCCAAGATATTAAAAAGCATAGATAAAGTTCTCTTGACAGCTGCAATGCACTTCCTTGTTCCAGTGACTATCAGCATATGTGTGAAACTACCACTGGCTGTGTAACTGGAAAGGGGTCATTTACTTGTGATCAGGTAGATTCTTACATTTATTTCTGCTGGTGGTCCTTGATGACTGGATCCCCTAATATAATGTATTAAATACACTTTAACATTAGGGGGAAAAGTTCCTTGCACAATCAGATGTACATACATTTACGCTTTGAGGTCTTCACAACAATTACTAAGTTATTGTGAGGAGACAATTTGCTTGCCAGCCTTCTAAGTGAAAAATTCCAATGTGGCCCTTAATTTGTAAAGTTTGGACACACACGTTTTTATACCAAAAACAAAAAACTAAATTGTAAGTGTTGTATTGATGTACCAACAGTAGACAAATTAATGTTTTGCTCTATAAACAGACTTTTTATATGCAATCAATGCAGAAATTGAATTCCATGAGATAATACTGCAAGAACTGGAAACAGAATTAACTGAATCAGTTGGGGAAAAGGTAAAAATGGAACATAATGCAATTTTTGATCTACACTTGAGGTCTGCACAATAGGTAATACTATTTCTTTCCACTTTAAGATAATTGAAACGTTGAGCATTTTACCAGACCAATTCCCTTTCATCATTCTAAAGGAAGTCAAGTGGTGAGTTTATATTGTGTGTGCGTGTTAAACTTCTATGATACAAACTTGGAAGAAAGTAGAAACACTTATGAGGAGGAAACAAAATGGATTCCTCTCATATCATTGACTGTGTATGATGAGAAAACAAAATGGATTCCTCCGATATAATTTACTGTGTATGATGAGAAAAGATTTGTTTCTTTGATATTATTGACTAAGTGGAAACAGAAACTTTCAAGCCTGCTTCTTCATCTTTGTGAAAACTTGCAGGTCTGTCTTCTTTAATACCCAAATAAATGATACACGTATATTATTTTCTTTCTATGTATAGAACACAAAATGACCCACATTATATGATAAACTCAACTTTTTTTTTTATCTGTGTATTGAGGAAAATTAAATCCTAATCAATCATTTTAGATATCTTACTATATCTTTTTAGCTTAATTTATTTTCTGCACCCGCTAAAGCTCCCCTTCCCTCACACGACTTTGTCAATGACATCACTGATAACCTCATATAAAATAATAAATTCCATCAAGGAAGTAACTTCATTATATCATTGGAGAACTTACATTTCAGGTAAAGTTGAAATAAATATTCATGCCTTGTTGATAGAAAAACGTCTTCTCCGAACTTTGCATATCATACCTATCGGCAAAACTTTTCAGAACATGTTTACTGTTTAACTACTTTGTCCATAGTAATCAATATTCCACCAAAACACAATGTTTTTCATCATCAAGCATCTTCTATAGGGTTCTTCGCAGCTCAATGACCTGTGCAATCAATGACTCGATTCTACAGTAAGGGGGCCAAAAGTCTCAATCCACTACCATGATCTGCTTTTATTTTAGCATTTCTGAAATACTAACAATTTGTTTGACCAAACATACAGTTTTTCTAAAACAAAATTACAACCTTTACACTAATAAAAGTAAAAAAATAAGTATAAAAAATAAGTTAGTACATGCTGAAAAATCAAACATTGTCAACATTTGATATGACCACCATTTCCCTTAAAGGGACACTAAAGTCAAAATTTTTTTTTTTTTATTATTTATACAGAGCATGGATTTTTAAGAGACGTTCCATATTTTCCATGATCAAATTGTGCACAGTCTGTTTACATGCACCCTTATGGGTTCAGTGTGTATGAATTAGTCTATAATTGGCTGATGGCCATCACATGATAGACGGGCCAGCAAAATTTAACTTTTAAATTTTGTGTTTAGGGTGCATATATGAAAAAGACTAAATGTCCTGCTGTGCTTTGCAGTGCTTCTACTGTTTCCCCTCCTTAGAGATTACTAGGGCAGCATGTTACACTGTAGAAGAGCCAAAAAAAAATCTTGCACTGTGACTTTCTGTTCATTAGGTCCGTCACTGATCTGGACTTAAATTTTAGATGCAACTGGTATTCTATTTCATAATGAAGTTCACTTGAAATACTGTTCTTCTGATATAGTCATGTTAAGCTTGCCTGGTCTTGATTTGAAAATATTCTTAGATGTGTGTTGTTCTGCCCTGTTAGAAATATTCATCTTAGGCGCAATTTGGTGCTGGGAAGGTTTTTCAGCACTCAGGAGAAAGTGTCCTTTTATTGCTTTACTAAGCTTATTTGACATTGTTACAAAATGTATTAAACTAATATCTTTCTTTAAAGGCTCCAACAATTAGAATTACTAACAGGGCCATATTAATAGAATAAATATTAGGTGTTAATCATTTAAAGGCTAATACAACTCTGTGCTAAGATTTTCCCATTTGAATTATATATTGTGTCTCTAATCTTTTGAAAATGTATATGCGACTAATGTGTGAAAGCATATTCATATAAAAGGTAATACCACATAAGTTTTTTTTGTTTAACAAAGTGTTAGAAAATAATAATTTGTCTCAGTTTTAGGTAATATAGTATTAAAGGACCAGTAAATACAGTACATTTGCATAAACAGCAAATGCATGATATAAAAATAATGCTATAGCACTTAGTCTGAACTTCAAGTGAGTAGTAGATTAATTTCTGACAAATTTTAAAATTATGTCTATTTCCACTCCTTGTGCGCATGCTTAGTAGGAGCTGGTGACTCAAAAAGTGTAAATATAAAAAAACTGTGCATATTTTGTTAATAGAAGTAAATTGGAAAGTTGTTTAAAATGCATGCTCTATCTGAATCATGAAAGTTTAGTTTTGACTTGAGTGTCACTTTAAGGGATTACAATATTATACTACATTTTAATACAGCAAATTAAAACACTTAGTGATGATGGGCTCAGATTGTAGGGATCCTACTGTAAATAGGCAGAAACTGCATTGAACATTGCTGATCCAGGTATTTAGCATCTAGCACTTATTTGTTATCTATAATGTATGAGAATATAAACAGTACTGGAGAAAAGCTTTATGTATCTAAAATTAAATGACTGACAATTTTGATCATGAAATCAAATATTTGTAGCATTAAAATCTATTGAATTTATAGTACAAATGTTTGTGATTAAAAATATTGTGTGCTGATTATTTGTAATTCAATTCCATATGATCAGTGATAATATATTTTTATCAATGCTATTAGCCCTGTGTGAAGTAAACAATAAAGCCTAAAAGGTACATTGTATATTTAGATTTCCTGGCTTTTGTGTAATTGAAGAAGCATATGAACCCAAATATTTATTGTATGTTAAAGGGACATGAACCCCATTTTTTTTTTCTTTCATGATTCAGAAAGAGCTTGTGACTTTTTATACAACTTTCCAATTTTACTTCTATTATCTAATTTGTTTGAATTCTCTTCATATCCTTTTGTTGAAAATGATACATAGGAAGGTTTAGGAGCTACTGATTGGTGGCTACAAATATATGCTTCATGTTATTGGCTCACCCAGTGTGTTAAATATCTCTAAGGAGTGCTTTGCTACTTCTTCAACAAAGTATACCAAAATAATGAAGCAAATTAGATAATAGAAGAAAATTGGAAAGTTTTGTTTTAAATAGTATTCTCTATATGAATTATGAAAGAAAGATTTTGGGTTGCATGTCCCTTTTAAGTATGTGAATAAGAAATGCATTGCTTCCTCTAAAAAAAAGTTTTTGTTTTTTTACAAATTAGATTTCCACATTGCGATGATGATTATACAGCTTATAAATAACAGTTGTCTTCCTATACTTTTATTCAAGATACAAAAGGAATCTAAATCTTTCATGATTTAGATAGAGCATGCAATTTTAAGCAACTTTCTAATTTACTCCTATAATCAAATTGTCTTCATTGTCTTGGTATCTTTACTTGAAAAGCAAGAATGTAAGTTTAGATGCCGGCCCATTTTTGTTGAACAATCTGGGTTGTTCTTGCAGATTGGTGGATAAATTCACCCACCAATAAGAAATGCTTCCAGGGTTCTAAACAAAAAATTGTCTGTCTCCTTAGCTTAGATGCCTAAATTTCAAATAAAGATAGCCAGAGAACGAAAATAAATTGATAATAGGAGTAAATTAGAAAGTTGCTTAAAATTGCATGCTCTATCTGAATCGCAAAATAAAAAAAATTGGGTTCAGTGTCCCTTTAACCCCTTTGTGACCGAGGACATCCTACAAAAAAATACCCTTAAGGACCAAGGACGTGCCTGACACGTCATCTGGGGTTTCAAGTGCTGGAAGCGATGGTGATCGCTTCCAGACACTTTCAGGGTATTGCAGTGATGCCGATATTGAGACATCACTGCAATACCCTTTTCTTTCTAATGGCACGGTGGGTCCACGGATCATAATCAATTACTGTTGGGAATATCACTCCTGGCCAGCAGGAGGAGGCAAGAGCACCACAGCCAAGCTGTTAAATATCACTACCCACAATCCCCCAGTCATTCTCTTTGCCTCTCGTGCAAGGAGGAGGTGAAGTGTTTGGTGTCTGACTTCAATCAAGATTTTATTATTTTGAAAGCAGAGCAAGCTTGCTTTGTTCTTTCCTCTCAAGATGGGGTGTAGCTATACTCCACGTTAGTCTCTTCAGTAGGGCAGTGGTGGCTTTAAAGCAGTTAGGAACTTGTAAGGTGGGCCTTGCTGCATTTTCCCAACACTCTGCTGCCCTGATATAGAAAGCCTGAGTAAGTTTACTCTGCATTTCCTTGTTTCACAGGTCTCTGTGAGGAGCAGTATTCTCTCAAGCTGGGTGAGCTGTCCGCCTGCCGGACAGCTAGATGCAGGAAAGTGCTTTTTATCTTCCAGGTTGGGAGTTTTAAAAGAGGCACTTTGGGATTCCTGCAAAGTTTTTATGGGGACATACATATATCCTAGTTGGGATCTGTTTTAAGGCAGTGTGCAGGCACTTCATGTGACTTTGGCAAGAGGCTTTTTTACCTTTTTTTAGAGATGAAGGGGTTAATTGATTGTAGATTACAATCTGAGGGGCCTGTTTTTCTTTGTAAGGAGAACAGAACTATGTCGGGTTTGATTCTGTCCTAAGGGTCTATACAGAGAAGGCTGATGCCTGTTATGTTTAGGGTCGCTATGTGGTTCTATTTCTCTGTCATGTTTATTGGTATTGCGAGAGAAAGCTATTTGGTTGTTACCAATGTAGATTTAGATTTGTGTTTGTAGGTATTTCAGTAACGGGACTTTGCGCACCTACATTGGGGGCTCACTATTCTGGAGATCAATCTAGTCGGTTTTTACCGACCTCGCTTTATGTCCTTGGCAGGTAATCTGTCTCTAAACTATGTTTGTGTTCAGAAGGCGGGAGTTTGAGCGCCATTAGTCTGTTGCATACTTATTCTTCTTGTTAGCTATTTGGCTCCGCCTCTTTCTTGAGATATATATATATCTATCTATATCTATCTATATCTATATATTAATTGCCCTATATATATGTATATTAAATTGCCCTGTGTTTAGGCTAATTTATAATATTTTAAAGTGATGGCACTTATTTTTATTTTTGTTTGAAATTGACATTAAAGATTATAGTATTTTTATTTTGTGATAGCCTCATGTCTCTCAGGATGATGCTGTTCAGGCATGCCGGAGCTTTCTCCTCAAAGTCCCAAGCCTTTTATGGCGTCACATGCAGTGCCCTGCGGTTCCTCTCAATATCCTGGAGGAGTTGTTTGCCCGCAGAATTTGCTACATAGGTATCTGGCAGTATCTGTGGAATCTTCTGTTTTTCCTATACTAAGGGAAATCGCAAGAGGAATATTTGAGAATCAGTTAGTAAGGTTTTTGTTCCACCTACTGCCTCACAGGTGGTTCTTCCTCATAGGTCTGATGAGGTGGATACGTTGGTAGCCTCTGAGGGTGAAATATCAAAATCGGACAGTATAATTCCTTCACTTGATACTGAAGTATTATCCTTCAGTTTTAAACCTTAACACCTTTTGGGTATTGTTTAAGCAGGTTTGGCTACGATGGAACGACTCAGTTACGTTGGTGTTGTCAATCCTAAGAATCTAGTAAACTTTATATATACTAAGATTACTCTGGGATTTTTTTTCCTTGTCACAGACCGTGCTGCGAGATTTTTCTCTGGAATGGAGGAGCCTTCGGCTTCTCTGCCCTGAATGCGCCCGATCTCGTCCGATCTTGGAAGCTAAGCAGGGTCGGGCTTGGTTAGTCATGGAAGTCAAGCACAGTACCTTTAAGTAGTAGGGATTATTCCTGCTCTGGCTAGGACAACTTTGAACCCTGGGGAATATAGCTGTTCTTCCCAGGTTAAATGGGTTAATTTTCTAATATGACTCAACCCTTGATCCTCAGGGAGGGTAGTTGCTCCTTTGCGGATCCCTGGTTAATAGACTGGAGGTTAATGGTTCATTTAAAGCCTTGTCTTATTAGACTTGCTGTTCTAGCCCGCCGAGCTTAGGCCTGAAATATATATGGAAATAATAAAGGGAGACTATTCTCAGAAATATGTAGAAAGGAATTTAATAATAATCAATTAAAATATTTTAAAAAACATTGGTTTTAATGTTAAAAAGAAAATAAATATACAATAAGTTAATATAATGGAAAGTGCTATATTCAGGGATGAAGTAACTATTTACTTATAAATGATAAAACAGTCACCTAGACTCTAGAGATGAGCTCGTACAAAGCAGATTACAAAAGAGGTGTGTGTTTTATAACATAGATCCCTTTATATACCCAGGCAAGTTAAAAGATTTATAATAATCAAAATGACCACTAGATATATATTCTAATACTCTAATTGATGTAAGCAGAGTACCTTACTGTATAAGCAATTTTACGCAGTGACTAGTCTATATTCACCATAAAAATTAAAATTAAAATAATAAAGGTACATGAATCTGGACGTCCAGTAAAATAAAAGTTAATACACTTGGTCTAAAAAGTTGATCTAAAAAATATATATCAATATAGGATAAGCATATAAAAACAAGAGTGAGTAGCACTAAAATGAAACTTTAATAGGAGATGTGCTCTATTAAATCATTAAATGTCTTTAGTCCGATCAGCTGATTACTTATGTAGAGTAAACACGGAATATAGTACGACTTGACTCTCATATGTAGTTGATCGTGCTCACAAGAGTATTGGATCAATCTTTTAACACATATGAGAGTGGTACCTTAATCAAACTTCTTGAAAAAGCCCCAAGTGAGGGGAGAAACACGTTGAAGGTGTTTACCTATCTACTTATCTACTGCAATACTGAAGATCACACTTCGTGGACATACTTGTAGGAGAAGAAATATCTTAAACTAAACGGACACTGAATATATATACCGACTGGCTTTCATTGAAAGCGAAGAATACGGATACACTCTGACAGTTACTGAAATCAGCTGGTAAGCTACAACACGTGGACAGAAACGTCCATTGACGTGTACAGAAAAAAGCTTGTTACATCCGCTGCAACGTCAGCTACACTACGAAGACTGCGGGAAAGACTATACTGATTCAGTATCAGTGACACACTTTTCACTATTGGGGAAAGAACACCAGATTGCTACAAACGGATACTTTACCTCATTGTGAGAATCTACAAATCGGCTGAAACTGATTAAGGTACCACTCTCATATGTGTTAAAAGATTGATCCAATACTCTCATATGTAGTTGATCGTGCTCACAAGAGTCAAATCGTTATTATATTCCGTGCTTACTCTACATAAGTAATCAGCTGATCGGACTAAAGACATTTAATGATTGAATAGAGCACATCTCCTATTAACGTTTCATTTTAGTGCTACTCACTCTTGTTTTTATATGCTTAGCCTATATTGAAATATATTTTTAGATCAACTTTTTAGACCAAGTTTATTAGCTTTTATTTTACTGGATGTCCAGATTAATGTACCTTTTTATTATTATTTTTATTTTAATTTTTATGGTGAATATAGACTAGTCACTGCGTAAAATTGCTTATACAGTAAGGTACTCTGCTTACATCAATTAGAGTATTAGAATATATATCTAGTGGTCATTTCGATTATTATAAATCTTTTAACTTGCCTGGGTATCTAAAGGGATCTATATTATAAAACACACACCTCTCTTTTGTAATCTGCTTAGTACAAGCTCATCTCTAGAGTCTAGGTGACTGTTTTATAATTTATAAGTAAATAGTTACTTCATCTCTGAATATAGCACTTTCCATTATATTAACTTATTGTATATTTATTGTCTTTTTAACATTAAAACCCATGTTTTTAAAATATTTTAATTGATTATTATTAAATTCCTTTCTACATATTTCTGAGAATAGTCTCCCTTTATTATTTCGATATCACATACCCTAGCTTTCAGCGCCAGTACTACTCCCATTCATTGCTGTTACCTATCTGGGGTCTACTAGAGAGGGGCCCTTTTTCTACTTGGCTGGGGGTTATATATTAGCGCCAATTCTCCCTATGTATAAAACTGAAATATATATAGAGCAGCTGAGAAGCCTACCTGTGGCTTGGTGGTACAGCCTAGGTTTTTTTAGTGCTGCAATTGCAGTTTCAAATGCTTCCTCCAAATCCACGATTCTGGCATTTTTCCTTTCAAGAATCAACCTTGTTTGGATTGAGTAGAATTATTCATCAAACTTTAAGGGTTTAAAGGGTTTTTCTACTATTCGTCTAGAGCAGTGGTTTCCAAACTGTGTGTCGGGACACACTAGTGTGTCGGCAGCAGTGTGTAGGTGTGTCCCTGCTTCAGCACAAATTTTTTTTAAATTTTTTTTTTGGGTTTCTGACTTTCC
>CAJPDP010079026.1:0-19264 GCA_905336975.1 Bombina variegata variegata
AAATCTTTTACTTTCAACTTGTAAAACGCACAAAAAGCTTACTTATAGCGCAGTAAATGCACAAGCAGGGGCACAGAAACAGCTCCACTCATAATCTACAGGTTGAATGTACCTTCTATTTATCCAAATTCTTACCAACGCCTCCAACACTAATTTCAACTGAACTCTAAATGTGTGCTCTCAAATATTACTTGTGTCATCTTTGGGTTGGCTGCAGGGACATTTGCAACCAATCCACAGATGTTAGTTGTAAGAGTATGTGACAATACTCACCCAGGCATTCCTATTGTCCCCAGCGCCAACGATTTGGGGATGTTGTCAGGCCAGTTGGCAAGCAGTGGGGTTATATTTTTACCATTAGAAATGGAATGAGTTGTCCAACCAGCATTAGAAACAGCATAACTGCCAACTGGAAAGGACAAGTTTTTACTTTCCAGTACTCTGTAAAGAAAACATATAAAGAATTACTTAATGAACATTTACAAAAGATATTGTATAATATCTGGTATATTATTTAGTAGGAATTCTGATAACAAAAATAGACAATGATATGTGGTTTTCTACTCATCTAGAGTTGTATATTCTTGTTTATAGAAAGCCATTGTGGGGACAGCTGTGTATAGTAGCAAACATGAAATGCATTTTGAATATTACTCCTCTAAATCGAGTAATTGGCCTGAAGCCTTTTACACCCACCCTCCTCCTCTCAGTCACACATTATCAATAATATATAAGACCCTAACCCTACATCCTCTGAGATAAACTGACTGGGTCCTTTTAACCACAATTAGCTCAATTCATTTTTGAATACCATGAAGTCTTCGAGTTCCAAACCAATATTATAAATTGATTACAAAATCTTACTTAGAGGATATTTTACACACACACAAAAAAAATAATACATAAACTTTTTTCTACAAAGGTCTAAGTGCTGGTGGAGTAGTCACATCAATAATGGTCCGGCAGATATGTGGTGGTGGTACTCTCAAATCCAAAATTGTTGGTCGATAATTGTTGCAATAGAGCGAGCACTAACATTCAATGTGCTTTAGGCCCATGGATATGGTTATTGAACAAATTGCCACCTTTTAAATATAAACCACATTTGAAACTCTTTCAAATCATGACAGTATCTGATTTTTAATAGTGAAAAATGGGAAAATCTAGCATAGTCCCTAATTTATCTATGCAATGTACCAATGTCTTTGAGCTCCTTAAACTGAAAGAATGTCATTACTTAAAATCAAATAAAATAGAAATATATGTAGAAATCTTAACCACATAGGATCAATATCTACAATTGCCTAAGAATTTGTAAAGTTATGTATGATGTATATAGGGATAGTTGTATAAACCCTTTTTTGTTTGTTAGTTATTCCTACATTACATGATGATAACAGTTTGAGGGTGTTTTAGAATAATGATATTATTACATTAAGTATGTATATTTAAATGTTTGACCAATTGTTTATATCTGTATTTATTACTGCATGTTTGTTAAAAAAAATTAATGACCCAATTATTACCTATTCCATAGTACAGGGAGCTGCATCTTAGAGATAATTGTGCAGTTTTATCAAAAATTATTTCCTCTTGTTTTATGAACTGTCAGGAAATAATTAGACCTATAAATGTATGATTTCATCTAGTATGCCCTATATGAGCCATTGAAGTTCAATATGACTTTCATTTCCCTAATGATTTTAAAGAGGATTATTTTTTAAGCTTAAAATACTCTTTAATATAAATAAAAAAAAAAGTCCTTCCTTCCTCAGTGTCTTTGCACTCACCACTGTCCTGTGTGTACTGTATTTAATATTAATAATAACTTTGTCAGATAGTCTCAACTGCCCCACCAAAAAACTTTTAATTTTAAAGAAATTGTCCAGCAATATAATTTATATGTTAATTTTGCTTGGATGTCACTTTCAGAAAAAAAAAAAAAAAAAAATATTGCAAAAAACAAAACAAAACACAATTTCATTTACCTGGCAACTTGACTTCCAATCATGATATCCCCTTCTTTCATGATTCTCTTACTGTAAGGTCTGTGAAAATAGATGACAGTTTATTTTAAACTTTAAAGTAAAAAGAAATAGCAGCAATATGGAAAGTTACAAAAATATTATTTTTAGGAATTTTCTCTAATTATTGATGCTTGGAATTTTTTTATTTTTTAAAAGATAGAATATTAAAGGGCCATAAAACTGTTGGTCACAAGAACTATAGAATGGCTACTTTTCACAGTGGTTTTGTTTTTATTCCTGTGCCTAAAGCTTTCTTCAAAGCTGTTCTCTTATTTTAAACTTTAAAAGTTGATCAAGCTCCACATCTTCATATTGGGCTCTATACCGTCTTGGAACTTAGGTGTTTTTGCACCTTGTGACAGATTCAGTGCCATTACTGGCTTTTTGACAGCCATATCATGTGCTTTCAGTTAGCAAGCATAATAAAGAGTGGGTACTTCCCATTTTTTAATCAGCTGTATTGCTCTTCAATATTTCTACTTTTTAAATATGTTTTGTAATTGTTAAACTGTGTATAAAAACTGCAAAAAAACATATCTTCTGCTCTGTATCATTCGTGCTAATCCAGCTGTCAAAAAGCCAACAATGTCAATGAAATGAGAATGTACACGTCTTCTGTCACAGGGAGTGGAGTTCCAAGATGGAATCCCCAGTATTAAAAGTCCAAGCTTCATCAACCAGCACTTGTAAGCGGGTATAACAAGAGATTGGCTTTGAAGAGACACAGACAGAAAAACAAAAGCATGGTGAAGAGTAATTAAAAATTACCTTAATGCTAAATATGTGTTGAAATATTATGAAGTACATTGCAATTATGAAAGTTAGCCACAAAAAAAATATAATGACTTTTATCCAGTCTATTCTCACATAAAAAGCACCACCTGGCTTTTGTAGGGTTCCAAAATTCAAACTCATTCCAACCCATTTAAAAACTCAATGATAAGCCATTTAGGACAAGGCTAAACTGAGGCTTTTTGCACACGTTGGGTTGTACTCGTATTAAAAGTAAAAGGATAGACTTTGTGAAGTCATGCTCGTATTAAGGCTCCCATCGTCTTCAAAAGACCAATCAAACTGAAAAAAAAAATAACACCAATACTCTCAGGCTAACCCGATCGTGTTTATTCAAGTAAGCTAAACCCAACATGATTTATTAATATATCATATTCCAATATTCTTTACATACAGAACAGTCACCTAGATTACGAGATTTGCGCTAAACAGGGTGCGAAAATAAAGCTAAAAAGTTGCGTTATTTCACTCTCCATATCGCTGCCATTACAAGTTATTGAAAAGCCTCCTTCTGCTGTGCATTATGGTGCGGTTATCTCCATACCGCACAAAGCAGAGGGCTGATTTGATGTGCTTGTGCATGCTCACCCCCATAGACATCAATGGGGAGAGAGTGTTAGAAAAAAAACTAACACCTGAAGTGCGGAATGGTAATCGCTGCAACGCAACCCTATTGATCTCTATGGGGAAAAGAAAGTTACTTTTAAACCTAACACCCTAACATAAATCCCTAGTCTAAAAGTCTAAATACCCCTAATCCGCCGTCCCCGACATCGCCGACACTAATAAAAGTTATTAAACCCTAATCTGCCGCTCCCCGACATCGCCAACACTATAATAAAGTTATTAGCCCCTAAACAACCACTCCCCGACATCACCGCCACTAAATTTGAATCAGCCAATAGGAATTAGGGCTGCTAAAATCCTATTGGCTGTTCAAATAAGCCAATTGGATGAGAGCTACTGAAATTCTATTGGCTATTCAAATCAGCCAATAGAATTTCAGTAGCTCTCATAACATGGGGTTTATGTTAGGTTTAAACTTTTTTTACCCCATAGACATCAATGGGGTTGCGATCGCAGGTGTTAGTTTTTTTCTAATACTCTCTCCCCTTTGATGTCTATGGGGAAAGCGTGCACGAGCACGTCAAAACAGCGCTTGTATTTTGTGTGGTATGGAACTTAACGCAACCATATCGCAACGCACAAGGCGGCTTTTAAAAAAACTTGTAATGGCAGTGCTATGGAGGGTGAAATGACCCAACTTTTGTTGCGTTCGCTTCGCACCCTCTATAGCGCAAAACTTGTAATCTAGGTGAGACACTTTTATTCTGCAAGAAGGGGTACTAGTACAGTATACTGTAAATATAGCTTTAGGTTTGTAGGTGGATTATATATAAAACAACAGTCATTTCAAGCTAAAGGCAGACCATAAGTTGCTTCACTGCCATGCCACAACACAGATTATAACCAACAAAAATGGAAGGGACAAGTGATTTCCCTGGGTGTGTCTAAAGTTCTCTCACAACTCATTATATTGTATAAGCATTTTACACCTGTAGCTCTCACTGATTTAAACAAACAGTAAAAACCTTGTAATTAGAAGACATTTGTGTTATGGTGCTATAGAATAACATTTTAGCCAAGTCTTATCAACAAATGAACATCATTTTTCCTACAATATGTTTTCAACAGCCAAACTTCACCCACTTATTTGGAGGAGCAAATCTGGAATTTAGTCCACAGAGAATAAGGGTAGGTGTTATAACAAGCTAGGATAGTGATTTCTATTACAGCTGCTGTAAGGTGTGCTCTACCTTTAAGGAAGCCTAGAAGATCAATTAGGCCCTAGTTATAGTAGTCTTTATAAACTTTCTATTTTCGGTTTGTGGTTGCTTGTGTTTAACTTGTTAATTCCTCTTACTCTGGCAATTACTATTTAGATATACTAGTTGGATTTCTGCTTCCCATGACTACACTTCTGTTTAACCCTTTGTTTGGACTGACTTGGTTTATGATTTTAGCTTGTTTGTGATTTTCTGCGGCTTTTCCCTGTGAGGTCTTGACCCAGACTGTCTGACTTAGATTACCTTAAAGGGACAGTCAACACAAAAATTATTATTGTTTAAAATGATAGATAATGCCTTTACTACCCATTCCCCAGTTTTGCACAGAAAACATGGTTATATTAATATACTTTATAACCTTAAAGCCTCTACATTTCTGTCTGTTGCTAAGTCACTAAAGACAGCCCCTTGATCACATGTTTTATATTAGCTTTTCACAACAGGGGAGTGCTAGTTCATGTGAGCCATATAGATAACATTGAGCTAACGCCCGTGGATTCTAACAACACAGCTCTAATTGGCTTAAATGCAAGTCAATAGATAAAGTCACGTGATCAGGGGGCTATCAGAAGATGCTTATATACAAGATAATCACAGAGGTAGAAAGTATATTAAAGGGATATTCAAGCCAAAATTGGAAACCACATGGGTGCATTTTGGTATGCTTCTAATAAAAGCTATAGCTGTTTTAAAACTGCTAAGATCAATTAAGGACAGATATGCAGCAGGGTTAGGCTTATAAGAATGCTTATCTTATGTCATCTGCTGTGGCTATGTAGGCACAGACATCAATAAAAGGATGCATTGATTAAGCAATCACTCTGTAGCATGCAGCAGAGCAGTGGGAAAAACACAATTTTCAGGGCTAAATTGCATGAAAGTTGGCAAAATAAATCATGAAAACGCATTGCCATTTTGTTTAGTGCACGTTTAATATTCATGAGGATATTTGGACTGTCATTGGTAAATAATTGACCATCCTTGGGCTTTGCAATTGGAACAAAAATGTACTCACTGACTGAATATTTATACGTCCTGAATATAATGATTCTACCAGGTTCTATTCCTGAGTTCTCTACAGTTTTCTATTCTGGTGTTTCACAGCAAAATGAGACAGCCACCTCTGACCTACAGAGACTCTGAAACCACTGACGGTCACTTCTCAGGAGTTGAGGGATTATGTGGAATCTCACAACCATTTTAGCTTTCTTGCCAGTTGCTTCTAGGACCAAATTTATAGTATCACAGTGACATGTTTTATGGCCTACACTTAAGTGACACTTTTTGCACTAAAATCTCTTAACCAAAAGTATTTCTAAATCAGTTTTAGTCCTGAGAATCAATGACTTCTAAAATTGTTAGTTCTAACTTCTAACATTTTGGTTTGGTCTCCATATATCTATACAACCTGCCTTGTCTTGTTCCAAATAAAAAGTGTAAGGCCGGCTCTTTATTATTATTGTTGTTGGCTGTGAAGGGACAATGAAAGCGAAACCAGATACAGGTAGCAGCGTATGGATTACATGGTACACAGATGGGGAGGGGGTGATAATCAGGATATGGGTGTACAACTACCTTTTGAGTACGTTGTATCATCTAAGAGAAAATAATAGATTTTTTCTAATATTTTGTGCACTTGACAGGATTATGGGCTAGATTACAAGTGGAGCGCTAAATTATCGCGTGTCCGTAATCGGGCGAATTTGTCCGTTTGTGGGCATGCGATAATTAATCAGCCATTACAAGTGGCTAGTTATTGCTACCATGAGCTCACAGTATCAATTAGCGCTTACAAAATTAACCAGAGATCAGATCTCTGGTTAATTTTATAAATGTGTGCCAAATGCCCACAAAATACTGTGCAGTGTATTTTATTAAAAAATAAAGATAGCAGCATCTTTATTTTTTAATAAAATTACGGCACTAGGCAGTATTTTGGGGCTAAAGTTGCTGGGAGTGGGGTGTTAGAAAAAACTGTGTTCAGAACGAGGCTCACATTGGAGCCTATAGAATGGCGCTCTCACATTGCTGTGTACTTGTAATACCAGTGCACTTTAGCGTGCACTGGTATTACACAGTGGAGTGCAAATATCACTTTTATGAAAGCAAAATTTAGTGCTCCACTGGTTATAAGACAGGGTGAAAAGTCAGGAGTCAAATATGACTTCAAGCCAGCAGACCTGGACAGCAAATGACTTAATTTTGGTTATCGATATGGCTGGTGTGTTTTCAAACATTTCTACAAACACCTTTAGTTATGTTTGTACTTCAGTTTGCTCCTATTAACCTCTGCAAATAGGGTCACCAGGTGTCCTGTGTTCAACCGGACAGTCCAGTATTTTAGCAAGCTGTCCAGTAAAATCTTCACAAAATGTCCTTTCTGTTATAGTCCTTGTGTGTTAGCTAAATATAAAAATCCTCCTATGCCTCAACACATTACAAATATGGAGCAGGAAGATGTGAGGGGCAGTTAAAGGGGGTCAAATCACTTTATTTTTTGCGTGGGGGCAAATGTAGAACTTTTGGGGGGGCATTGAGTGACCGCACCTATTATTGTTCCCAGTCACGGACAGATTGTACATTATTTTTGTGAAGGAGGAATGTCATACAGACAAACAGAGATATAGATAATATATAGATAGATAGATTGCAATTTTAAAGGGACAGTCTACTCCAGAATTTTTATTGTTTAAAAAGATAGATAATCCCTTTATTACTGAATCCTCAGTTTTGTATAACTAACACGGATATATTAATATACTTTTTACCTCTGTGATTACCTTGTATCTAAGCCTCCGCACACAGCCCCCTTATTTCAGTTATTTTGACAGACTTGCATTTTAGCCAATCAGTGCTGATGTATAAGCAACTCTACGGGAGTGAGCACAATGTTAACTATATGACACACATGAACTAGCGTTATCTAGCAGTGAAAATCTGTCAAATGCACTGAGATAAGAGACAGCCTTCAAGGGCTTAGAAATTAACATATGAGCCTACCTAGGTTTAGCTTTAAACAAAGAATACCAACAAAGCAGATTTGATAATAAAAGTAAATTGGAAAGCTGTTTGAAATTGCATGCCCTATCTGAATCATGAAAGTTTAATTTGACTAGACTTTCCCTTTAAAGTAGATTTCCTTCAGGTAATGAGTTAGCATAGCAATACTGATCACACAACTGAAGCAGCTTTTCTTATATTCCAGCCTGGGATTACTGATAGCCGAATACGCAGCCTCCGAGCTCTACAAACATATGTTATCATTAGACAACGCTCTAGTCATGTGCAGCAAAGTCAGCATCTTTACGTTTACTCATCTGTCCTGGTTACATGAGGTGTTATCCTGAGGCCACAGTATTTCTCTGCTCTTTTTATTTATGTATCTATTTTACAAACTCTCCCTTTGTTATCCACAACTAAAGAGTCGTATCTCTTAGCTACCTGGCATTATTTTGGTGCTGACCTCACTTGGGATTTCAACCTGGCAATGAAACAAGTTCAGAATTTGCTGTACAAGTTTGACTTTCAGATGAACTTGTAGACGTCACTAGAAATCATAAACTAC
This sequence comes from Bombina variegata variegata, assembly GCA_905336975.1. Lineage (NCBI taxonomy): Eukaryota > Metazoa > Chordata > Amphibia > Anura > Bombinatoridae > Bombina > Bombina variegata. Next base: position 8,232 of record CAJPDP010079026.1, read on the forward strand.
TTTCCAGTACATTGAAGATAAATTTCTGAGAGAGAAAAAAAGACCTTAAAGTCCAGAAGGACTTTTTAACATTTTAATTACATTTTAGACTATTTTACAAAAAAACATTTTGTTTGAAGCATATGCTTTAGATATAGATTTAAAGAAACATTTTTGTGCAGAAAATAAAATGATTTTATATTTTTCAACAACCTTATTTTTTGCTATGTTTAATCTTTTTGATTAGTTTAAAAGCACATAACCAAAGTCTGGCTACACCCCAATATCATTCCATATGATGTTATGGCCAGTGTCCTTTGAATATGCACATATGCCATCTCCTGATTGGCTGTCCGAGCAGTCTGTAGGCATGTCTGGGCGGGGCTTGGTCAGTCAGTCACTGAGGGTCTGAGGCTGGGAAGCGGGTCATACCTCCCAACGGTAGCATTATGTGGGTCTTGTGGGAGGTATACAGTATGTTATATGTTTAAGATTGCAGAAAAAGCTTGTACTAACAAGGTGTTTACTGTCCCTTTAAAAGACCACCACATATAGTAGAATAGCATATTTAGCGGGTGCATAATGAAAAGACAGTGCAATAGCGCTAAATTTGAAATGAACAATAGATTGTTTTTTGACAAATTTCAAAATTTCTTTCTATTTCCCACCCCGTGTATCATGTGACAGTCATCAGCCACTTTGTATTATCGGTGCACACGCAAATGTGCATTGGTATTACAAATTGAGTGTAATGCGAATGTGACCTTGCATTCACATTACTTGGAAGCATTGCACTCACAAGAGCGCACTTCCATAAGCTCCAATGGGAGCCTCGTTCTCATGCCGTGAGACACGACAAAGAACGTAGAGCAGGGCAGGGGGTAAGTCGCGCAGCATTAGGCAGCACATTTAAAATATATATGTATAAATACATATACAGTATATTTATGTGTTTGTATGTGTATATACACATATTAATACATAAATAAATGTATATAAGCGTATTAACAGTATAAACACAGTCCCCATAGACCACAACGCAAAGGCACTTTTCACACCCCACACCTGCTCACTTTAACCCCTTATAACTGCTTTGTGCAGTTTTTTTTTTAATAAAAAATAAAGATGCTAATATTTTTTTCTTGTGAAGGGAACTGTACACTTTATTTGGGGGCAATTGGGGAACTTATTTTTAATTAACTAGAGGTCTGACCTGTGGTTAATTTTGCTTAACGCAAAGTGCTACCACGAGTTCACGGGAGCATTAACCAGCCACTTGTAATGACTGGTTATTTAACGTGCGCACATAAACAGGCAAATTTACCCCTTTAAAAGTGCACTTTAAATTAGCCCTTCCTTTGTATTCTAACCCTATGTGTACATTGTGAACTCTTGCACATGCGCAATAGTAGCTGGTGCCTTACAAAGTGCACATTTAAAAAGACTGTCACTGTACTCAATTTGATAATAGAAATAATTGTAAAGTTTAAATGGCATGTTCTATCTAAATCATGAAAGTTTTATTTGAACTTTAGTGTTTAATATAATAGCTGTTTAACATAAGTCACTCAGTATGGTGTGCACAGACCATATTCTGTATGTTTAAATACTTTCAGACCATATTTGATCACATTAGAAAACTCTGTTTATATAATGAATGTAATGAAAATTTTAGTGGCTTTCTGGAACTTGCATATATAACCACATTTAGTCATCTCAGCCCTAAACTTAATGTCTGACACATTAATATTACATTACATTTAAAAAACAAACAAATAAATAGATACAAAATTATATATATATACACATTAAGTTGCATCAATGTAATATTTTAATATTTTAAGATATTTTATTATGTTGTGTTTGCTTTAAAAATGCAACTATAAGTTACAAGCCTCAGAACAGAAACACATTGTTGCTGCAATAAAGTTTGTTGCAATGCAAGGGGTTAATTTCCGGTTCCTGCCACACTACATACTATTCTTTTTATATAAGATGTTATGTTATTCACCTTTATATTAGCAATTACATTTTCTATTTGCATTGCTCAGATTAGTAATATTTTATCACTAAACGATAGGAGTTTTTTTCTTCGTTTGGAGGCGTTTAGCATTCCTATGGTGTGTTCCAAAAGCACTGCACGTCTAGACCAAAAACTCAAAATTTCCAGAACTTCAAATATAATTTCTTTGTGTTATTTTGTATTACTGTTGCTGTAAATGTATTAAAGAAAAATTAAAATAACTGTATTTTAGATCTCATGGTACATACTTTGTGATTCTCAGTGTGTAGTTTTGCAGCTTAGCTCCATAATATATTGATGCAAAACATCCTAATTTTGTAATTATATATTCAAATCATGAGTGATTCTAGACCATAACACTTGTGGGTGCAAAAAGCCCACCACAAAGCTACACATTAAAGGGAAATTAAATTAAAAATGTAACTTTCATGATTCAGTCAGATCATAGAAATTTACATAACTTTCCTAGTTACGTATATTATCTAATTTGCTTCATTCTCTTGTTATCATTTGTTCAAAAGCATACTTAGGTAGGCTCAGGAGAAGCAATGCACTACTGGGATTGGTGGCTGAACATATATATGTCTCTTGTCACTGGTTTACCAGATGTGTTCAACTAACTCCCACCAGTAGTGCATAGTTGCTCCTTCAGCAAAGAATACCAAGAGAATAAAACACATCTGATAAATGAGATATGGCCAGATTACGAATGAAGCGGTAATTATCAGTCACACACTAACTCCGCTACTTTATTAAATATGAATATTGCATAAATATGATTTTACATTTTTTCAGCTACTTAACTACAAAGGGCTCCAATGCACTTATATATGTGTATTTATGTATCAGAAATATATATTTAATAATAAAAGTACATTATTTTCTACGTGAAGAGAAAAGGAATGTAAAATATGCGTTTGCGCATCACGTTTTTTCAATTTAGATCTTAACATGGTCGGGTTAGTACACATGAATACTTATGATTAAGGTGCGTTATTGAAATATTACATATAAAATATTAATAAAAATGTATATAAAACATTAAAGCTGAATACACATAGTGTAAAATATTCTAAATAATCCATAGAATATATCTATATATTTTACAGTATGTTTATTAACATACCTGAAGTGAAACTTAGGTTCCAAATGACGGCACACGTAGATAGAAGTGCATGAAATGATTTAAATTAAATGTGACGCCGATTCTAACAATCCTGTAATCAGGTTTAAAACAAAAAAAAAATAGAACAATTATTAAGGTGTGAATTCTCCTTCATTCACCTTAATGAGGTGTTAACATTAAACGTTAACTGTGACTCACTAAATGTTTGCCCTATTAAACAGCCAGACAACGCACCGTCAGATGGGCTCACTAAGGTTTAATTGCCTTACATCACTGCAGGACCAAAAACAAACATCCCTGCCAGGCTTTATTTGTTTGATAGGAATATATATATCTCGTTTTAGGGTTTTTGTGGCAAAATTCAGTAAAGGAACTGCTCAGCCTCTCCGGTGTTATCTGTTTTTTGTTATACTGTGCAGCGCTACTGCTCCCCAAATCCCAAAAACTTGTGAGACTGGTAGGACCAGCAAAGCTAAAGAGACCTCTTAATAGATTTATATCAACTGTTTGTTATATCTGGTACTTTTTCATAGTAATTTCACATGACCAAAAATGTATTTTAGTGTAGGGGTCGCCAAATCTGTTTAATGCTTAGGAGCCAGATATACTTTTCGGAGCCAGACAGTGGAATTTGTAAGACTTTTGCAGCAGAGAAAAATCTGGTTTGTTTGAATTTTTGGAAAGAATATTCGGAAAAATTTGTTTTTCCAAATATTCGTCTTATGCACTGTTAGGTATTTATTTAGGTTTAAACAAGATACTGAATATTCAAGGAACATTGATATTAATTTTTGTTAAACAAATGTAAATGTCCCTTTGCTACAGAAGATAAAGTTCACCTGTATCGTTATACTTACCACTAGCTTGCTGGAGAGCCGTGCTAATACCGACCCTTCTTCACAGACCCCCGAGCCCGAATAATAAAAGGCTTAGCAAGGCAGAGCCCAGGATCTGCGCTAAAGGACCTTCTTCTTTGACAGCAGCCTCTAGGAGGATCCGCCACACTAAACCTCCTAATAGCACGGCCCAGGACTCTGTGCAAAAGTGTTGAGATTAGCACAGCTCTCCAGAACGCTAGAGGTAAATTTTGAACCCCTAAAGATAAATTAAAGATAACAAATAAATACTGACACACTACTTTGGATATTCATTGAGCGAAAACAAAGCTAATATCCGTTTATTTGTTACAAATTCACATTCATAATGAAACAAATGCGCAAGCCTAGTATTTGTATATCGATATATGGACAATTACCCCAAAAGTTCTGGGTCTCCTGGGTTTGTCAAGCTCTGTTTTAATGCTAAAAGAAAATCTGGTGTTCATTGGAAATACTGCTAAATCTTGCATCTATACCACGGGTACAGAACAATAAAATAGAAATAAAACACTTTCCTGTTTTAATAGAATAAAAATCTGTTAGATAAATCTTTCACACAATAAAAAATTGTAAAACAATAATGCCGCTGTGATGAGGGGCGGTTACAAATCACTTTGAATTCTGTAATTTTTATAATAAACAAAATATCTCACTATTGAATAGGATAATAAATAGCTTTAGTAAAATAATGTAATTGATATACATTTGCTATATACTGCTCTGTGGGATTTATAATCTATATTCTATAGGTCCTCATGTCACAGGCAGTGCTGTTAGATATATCTCTTTTACTTACTCTCTGTATGAAATCTATGCTGAGAGTGCTGGTCACAGTGCGCTATAACAAAATAAGCCTCTCTCTTTTCAAGTCTCTATACATAATGAGTTTTTTTCTCACCTGGATTTAATAAGAAGGGAGAGCAGAGCGCACACCTGCAGAGAGGAACTGATCTGAACTTCATCCCATATCATATCTGATTTAAAAACGGTTACCTACTGTAATAGTTACTATTTTGTTGCTCTTAAAGGGACAGTCAATCCAAATGTAATTCCTCATAGAACACTTAACTTTTGTACTAAAAATCTTTGCAATTAAATATAATAATTTATTTTATTCATATTTCTGAAAACTGTTGTTTTTGCAGCTGCCTTTCCGATGTAGACAAATTTAAATCCTGCGATCGTACACGCGATGGCGAGATTTCAATTATGGGATCGGGTCAGGGGGGCATGCCCTCCGAACTGCAATCCCATTCTGGAAGCGCCATTGGCTTCAGGACAGCCAAACAGCTAGGGCGTTCTATTCCATCCTAATGGCGCTAAAGTGCGGCCCGGTTAGGACAGAATAGAACCTCGTAACGGCCTTAAAAGGTTAATGACCACAGCAAATGAGATATTGTAAACATACTCAAGCAGTTTTTAAAGGGATATGTCCCTAAGCTATAAAACGAAGCAAATGTTTCTATCAAAATGTCAGTTTAAAACATTTATGTAACTCTTTTACAATTTGTCACTCAATTGCTGCCAATTTAAGTAGGAATTGTAGTTGTAAAAAAACAAACAAACAGATTTCTACAAGGAATAGAGGCAAAAGCATAAAGGAGGAAGTGCCAACTGCAGTATTTCTGTTATAATATGTTGCTGTATGGCACAAATAAATATGCTGTGTCCAGTGTTGTAAAATGAGTTTACAGTTATTGGTAAAAACATAAAGAGGCAGATAATAATTCAGTTTTATGTATGTACATGTAAATATGATAACGACTTCATCAATTAGCTGTTTTAATAAATCTATAATTGTTATATTTGTAGTAGTGTCATAAAACAAACTTTGTCAGATTAGAAAAAGAAGCTCAAATTTGACCAAATAGTCTAAAATTAAATTTGATTGGTTGAATTTTTTTATTGTTTTAACCTACTTTTCAACAACTTTAAACAATGCAAAATTAGTTAAAGGTACACTAAAGTCACAATTAACGTTTCATGATTCAAATAGATCATGTAGTTTTATAAGACTTTCTAATTTACTGCCATTTTGATATTGTGCACTGTACAGTCTTTTATATGCAGACTCTATAAGGCAGCCGCTACTACTGATCATGTGCAAAAGTTTACAGTGTATACATATATGAGTCTGTGATTGGCTGATGACTGTCACATGATAGCCGACAAAAGCAAATGCATTTTTTTTTTACTGCTAATTTAAAATTCATTATTTCATTATCTTTTTATTAAAGGGACAGTAAACTCAAAAGTAAACTTTCATGATTCAGAGAGAGCATGCCATTTTTAACAACTTTCCAGTTTTCTTCTATATAAATTGCTTTGCTCTTTTGGTATCATTTGTTGAAAAGCATACATAGGTATGCTCAGAAGCAGTGACTGGTAGCTAGCTGCTGATTGGTGGCTGCACATATGTCTCTCCTGTCATTGGCTCACATGATGTGTTCAGCTAGCTCCTAGTAGTGCATTGCTGCTCCTTCAACAACAAAAAATTAGAAGTAAGCTGTAAAGTTGGTTAAAATTGTATGCTCTATATGAATTACAAAAGAACATTTTTGGTTTTCATGTCCCTTTAAAGTGAAACGTCACCTCTCTTGCAAAACAGCGTTCTACCATGGGCTGCCTTAGCAGTTCAGAACAGCGAACGCTTGAAACAAATAAAGGAGCTTTCAGCATTAAGTATTTTATACTTCATGAATGAAAGTCCCCTTTATTTGTTTCAATGGTTTCTCAAACGCTAGGATTGACTTTCACTTGAAGCACTTATTGATTATGCTATTTTGCTGTATTTAAAGCCATTTAAGAATGGCATTAAAAAGTTCAAAGTCTAATAAAAAAAATTTTTTAAAGGGACACAAATGGTGTGAAATAAATAAATATATAAAACATTGCACTGAATAGTGCTTATTATAGTATAAAAAAAGGAACTTTGAAATATATATTCCAGTGCAATAGGATCCTAAAATTAATACAATAGATATGCACTACTCAGTGCAATGTTTTAAAAGTTTTTCTAATCCTTAGAGCAAGATTTATTATTGATGGTCTCCTATATTTGCACCTAAAAATATGCTCACGAGTTAATAACCTTATTTATCATTTGAAACTGTGCCTAAAATTGGGCAGGTTCAACTGTAAAATTCTCCTACTTGGTTCACGTTTGCCTAGGCACACAGGAGTCTCAAAAAAGGGTTAAATTATATAATTGATTAACTAGTTACTCATTTATCATTTACACCTGTAGTGAACTTAAAAGTCTCCTACAAATGCGTGCACTGAAGTACTCCATAAGTACAGTGGAGAACAGCATTAGAAATGTATTTTTTGCTTTCTTTGTGACAAATGTTTTGAGCCTCAGTTTTATTAAAGGAACATACAAGTGCAAAGAGAAATACTCCATGCTGTTAGGGCATTTTAGTATTGCTATTGATTGCATATAACTGATTTTTTTAACTCCTGCAAAGGAATTAAATACATAGTTTAAGCGAGCCCCACGTATCAATGCACTAGTGGGAGCTAGCTGAACACTTTTGTTGAGCCAATGACAAGAGGAACATGTGTGTAGACACATATATGTATGTAGCCACCAATCACCTGATAGCTGCAAATAGTGCATAGCTGCTCCTGAGACTACCTAGGCATGCTTTTCAACAAAGGATACCAAGAGAATGGCATTCCATGCCTCTTTAAGTCCCTTGAAGGTTTTTTTCCTATCACCCTTCTCTCCTTTATGTTATACATAGGGGTAGGTAAAATCTTCCTTTAGAAGTTTTATTTTTTAGATCATGAACCATTTTATCACAACTAACTTGAACCAATTTTGGATATGAATCTCAGCTGTAAAAAACAGCTATTTAGTAAACTTGTATTTAGAGAACGGAAAACCATTTTCTTTTCTGCAAGTCAAACTAAGTTTGTAACAATCACTAAATTATAGCACCAATGTGAATAGACCCACAATGATTCTAAGGGGCCGATTTACTAAATGTCGGACGGATATGATCCGCTGTAGTGGATCATGTCCACCTGACATCGCTAAATGCCGACAGCATTCGCTGTATGCATTTAACATTGCACAAGCATTCCTAGTGAAATGCTTGTGCAATGCCGCCCCCTGCAGATTCACGGCCAATCGTGCGCTAGCAGGGGTGTCAGGGGGTGATGATTGCTATCTGCTGCCTCAGCTGCTTCTTAACTCTTGTTTACAGCGATCTGGAAACAACGGAGGTAGATTGCAGAATCCGCTGCTTGTTAAATCGACCCCTTAGTGCACAATATATGTGAAAATAACAGTAGGTTAGAATTATAAATTGTTTCCTCAGCTGATTTACAGTTAGAAGAATGTTCAGTGGTAGATTAGCCAGGAAGTATGTTGTGGAATACAACTTTATCTACTTTTAGATAAGGAACCATGTGCACAAAACACGATAAAGCCTTATCTTGCTAAAAAGCATAAAATGAAGAACTTCCTCGTTTATATGAAAGAGAATTCTGCAAAGAGAATATTTCTGCTTTGCTTTTTATTAACATCTGGATCACAGAGCCCTTATGTGGTTTGGTTAACATCTATATTAGTTAATATGGATAGAGCTGTGAAGAACTTATATGGAATGAGACAGTTTTCATTTGGTTCCAGTGTTTTCTTACTCACGTGCGCCTCTATTCTCTCTTCATGTCTATAATCACAAGGCTCTGTGTTATCTCCAGTGCATTTTACATGCTACCACTGAAGAACATAATAAAACACGTATTAAATATCACTTTCATGTAGACTACACTCAATTGTTTTTTATTTTCCCATTCACAAAGGAATCCAGAGTCAGCACTTAAAAGTAGCCTGGATGAGCTCCAGAGAATGATGAATGCCAACTCGCTGGTAGCTGAACTCTTGAAAGACAAAGGTAATATGTGGTTGGTTCATGACACCTGTCATCAGCCTCTCTAGGTGTAACCAACAGGTTGTTAAAATCAGAACTATCAGCAGATCATGTTTGTTCTATCTGAAGAACATTCTCTGGATAAAATACTTGATATTGTAGAAAAATGTTCCCATACTGACTCATACTTTTCTATCTTGACTTTGGATATGGTGATAAAAACTCACAGACATAGGGCCTGATATTCAAAACCTCACAGGCACGGAGAGAAATTACACAAAATCTTTGGGATTTTTTTTTACATTGTATTGTAATGTAGGAGTCTCTGTTTCTCATAAAGAACACTACATAGCAACATAAACATTTCTCAAGATAAAATTTGTCTTTCTAACTTTTTTAAGGGCCTCACCGTACCGACAAGACTTCCTAGATCATCTCACCTGAGCAAGGAGGTTTTGAATATCAGGCCCATAGAGAGAAATTACATGAAATGTTTGGTGGCTTTTGTGACCATTATATTGCAAGTCTGTGTCATTCACAACCAGAAATGGCATAGCTAGATAAACAGGTCCCAAGCTAAAATGGGCGTTTCTAAAATTCTATGAGGAACCTCACAGTGTGAATGATTGTTCTTAGATAATCTCACCAGAGCAGAGAGCTTTAGATCACAGGCCTATTACTGGACTGATGCAATGGCTTCTACATAGTCCTTAAACATGTAGTGTACCACCTCCTACAGCAAACTTACGATCCCTGCAATTTATGGTAGATTTCTCCCTCTTCTCTTGTATATCCCTGGGCTGATGCTGTTACTACTGTTGGTAAAATCCTTTATTCCCATTACTTGGTCCTTGCAGCCCCAGTGCCAGTTCAGGGCTGCTGTAGGAGTCTCAGGGCACGTTTAATGAGTGGAGGGAGGCTGCACACACCGCTGGATGTAGATAGTTTCACCTCAGTGGTTGGTTGTATCTCCCAATACTATAGGACTCCCTATGCCTTGTAATCCACAGTTAATCCTTCTACTCACGTCTATTACTGACGAGCTATGGCTGTGATTCCTGTGTATTGGGCTTCGATTAGACAGATCCAATCGGCTCCACAGCGAATGCCTTCCAACTTGTAAAGCTCTCCATTGGGGTCGCTCTTCCGATATTCCGATACAGTGAACTCTTATTTTCTCTCTCTGTTCCGCAGCGGTGTTCTCATCAGGGCTCAGCAGTCACCAATTTACTTTTATTATCAAATTTGCTTAGTTCTCATGTTATTCTTTGATGAATAGATATCTAGATAGATAGCATGCACATGCCTGAAGCACAACATGACAGGAAATAGTGCTGCCATCTAGTGCTCTTGCTAATGCATAACATTACTGCAAAACTGCTGCCTTATAGTGTTGCAGACACGTGCACACTCCTGAATTTACCTTCCTGTTTTTCAACAAAGGATAACAAGAAAATGAAGACATTTTGATAATAGAAGTAAATTGGAAAGTTGTTTAAAATTGTATCTTTTATTTGAATCATGAAAGAAAATTTTTAGGTTTTATGTCCCTTTAATGAGATATCAAAATTTAGAAAGGCATAATCAGACGTGCAGATTTATGTATCTGCAAAATATGTAAAATCATTGGAATTAATTAATGTATTTATTCTGCCGCATTGACTATTAACACACAGTCTGTTGTTTATTCAAACACTTGGTCATTCATTTAGGATTTAAAAATCCTCCAATGTGACCTGCTCGACAATCTTAATCCGCAACTAGAAAAAAGGGGCATTAGACAAGTCATAGAAAACAAAGCCAATTTGCAAGGACAACTGTCAATCCCAGAAGCATTTCTGCAATATAAGACCCTGTCCCCAGAAGTTTCCAATCACTAAATAAATAATCATGTTTTAATCAATACTCATTTACAATGAAAGGCTAAACTGTTAGGAATTAAGGTTTCTAAAGGTTAATCTAAAACCTTTGTCTGAAAAGAAGAAGAAAAAAAAGAAAATAAAGAGACCTTTGTTGAGCTCTACTTTTTAGATTAATCATTTTTTTTCCAGACGGAAGTTATGTGAACTGTTCTTGTACAGTATAGACATGAGCAGTGGTGATTCTATATACTGTTGGTGCTAAGTAGACATGTGTGTTTCGTTTCG
>CAJPDP010079083.1:0-11945 GCA_905336975.1 Bombina variegata variegata
TAGTTTTAGTTTAGTTTGGGTAGCAGTAAAAGGGGAGTTTTGTGCATTTTTTCTAGTAGTCTAGTACAGACTAGAGGGTATTGTTAACCATTGAACCCACTGAACTAAGTCACAGGCTTGCCTGGAATGGCTGGACTGTGACAGATTAGTGAAAGTAGAAAGTGTCTCTTAACCCTTTCTGGACCAAACAAGGGACTGGCACAAGGTTGGTTAACCCTGGTCATTACACTTATATTCTGTGAGTTTGCACAATAATTTATTGTTAAGGTTCTAAGATTGCACAACAATGTTTCAGGGTGTTCTCAATTGGTTTTATATATAATTTCCTCTTACTCTGGGAAGTTTAGATAATTTTGATAGACATCATGAATTAGTGTAAAATTTGCTCAATTTTTGTATCTTTCATAATTCACATAGAGTACAATAAAAATAATGCGTTCTAATTTACTTATATTATCAAATTGACTTAATTCTCTTGCTGGCCACATGTTGAAGAGCATACCTAGGTAGGTTCAGAAGTGTACACGTGGCAAGCAGTAGTTTTGCATTAACAATGCTATACATTGTGCTAATACTGGTTCCATCTAGGGGTATATTTATCAATGTGCGAGCAGACATGATACAAAGTATCGTATCATGACCACCGCACATCGACAAATGTCGACAGCATACGCTGTCTGCATTTATCATTGCACCAGCCGTTCTTGTGAACGGCTGGTGCAATGCCGCACCCTGCAGATTCGCGGCCAATCGGTTGCTAGAAGGGGGTGTCAAACAACCTGATCGTATTCGATCGGGTTGATTTCTGTCCGTGACCTCAGAACAGGAGGACAAGTTATGGAGCGGCGGTCTTTAGACCGCTGCTTTATAACTTCTGTTTCCAGGCTCGCCGGAAACAAGGGGCATCAAGAGCTTGATAAATATGCCCCCATGTGTTCCAAAGTGTATAACTTCTTTAAAAGCAAAACTGCTGCCACGCAGGCACGTGCACACACCAATTAAACAAAGTAAATGTGATGATAATAAAAGTATTTTGTATTTTTTTTAAATTGTACGCTATCTGGATCATGAAAAAAATTGAGCTCCAGTTACACAAAAAGGGACATTAGTTTTTTTTTATAAATGCATCAAATGTTCTGCACACAAAATGCGTTTCAGAAGAATTTAAGAATGTAATTATACATATCATATCTACGGAAGGGCCGGCTGCCGGCAGTCATATTATATACGTATTCTATACGGCAATCAGAACACTAATGTGTACAAAAATACTACATCATAAGGATAATTGCTAAGCATCTTGGACCTATCCCATTTATAATTGTTATTTCTAAATGAATGTAACATTTAATGAATGCAAAATATCCTACTCATTCTTCTTTCTATAGTGTATCTTCTGTTTTTGTGATATGTCATAACTTATTTGAATAATTAAATACACTTAAAGGGACATTCCAGTCAAAATGTAAATGCACATAGATTTATTACATCTTTGAATAGAAACATATATGCAATATACATGTATTAGTAAAAAATGCTTCTAGTAAAACTGTTTTAGTGATAGCATTTTCCTCTGCACGTGCATGTGAAGCATAGCTAGATATTCTAATTCTATCAGCATTTTACATACTACAGCTGCTCAGATAATCAGTGGGGCTTGTATTATGTCAGCAATTAACACATTGAGTCATTACCAGATGAAACAAGCACCTTAGGCTCTCTGAGCAAGTGTTGCGTTTAAAATGCTGGTGCACGGTGCATACTTAAGTACACTTTTAAAGCAGCTATAACTTTTATTAGAAGCATTTTTGCTAATTAATGTATGCTACAAAAATGCTTCTATTCACAAATTAAATGTTTGCACGTGGATTCCAATTTTGGCTGGAATTTCCCTTTAACAATTCTCTTACCGGCTCAAGTGACAGCAAATTTTCTCCTACTTTGCCAAATCCCATCTGTATATGCCAGGGCTGTGTGTATATAGAAAGACCAATAATGTGGCTGCTCTGAAATGCATGTACCAGAGTAAGTCTTCTCTGAAAGATAAATGTGTTTAGGGAAAAGTATAGAGACTTTTTGCTTTGCAATTTTGCCTATTGGCTTTGGAACCAGTCTTGTATAACCTTACATTCAAATGTTTTGCACATAGCAGAATATGTTCTAAGTATTTGTAAATAGATATTCCTATATATATCTCAATATATCTATACCTATATATAGTTATATATATATCTATATCTATATATCTATCTATCTATATATATATATATATATATATATATATATATAGGTATAGATATATACGTTACCAAAGATAATCATATATATATATAGAAATATGTATTTAGGAATAAATAGAACATTTTCTATTATGTAAAAAACATTGGAATATGAAATATTCATATTTACATGTTGGGTTAGCACAAATGAGAATATGTTATCGGGTTTGCGCAAGAGAAAACATTTTTTTTTAGACTTTTTTTCTCAATTGACGAAAAAAGTTTACTTTCAACTCATAATATGAGTGCAACACGATGAATGCAAAAATCTTAATTCTAACACAATTAACGCTCAAGCGGAAGCATTAATCTGCACTCCACTCATAATTTAGCCCATAGTGTCCATAAACCACTAAGCTTTATCCTAGCTATATCAAAGTAAAGAGTATTTTCCAGCACTAGCTACCCAGCTTTGAGGATTTATTAAAATTAAGTTAGTGTACTCATATGTAAGTATATCTTAAAAAATAGTATGATATATGACCATATCAAACCAGAAGTTTAAAAACAGTGAACTAATTCCAGTGTCATTAAAATGGAAACAATATAAAAAATGATGCAATTAAAAACTCAAAGGTATAAGACATCTACAATCAACCAATAGTGTAGTCAGTAGTAATGGCCTCACCAATAACCGACCCTATAGATTAGAGTCCTAAGAACAGAATCCGGTGCTGCTTTTTCACCAAAGGTGTCCTTAGAGCCAAATGGAATAGGGTAGAAACTGCAATTCTGAAAAGAAAGAAGCGCATCCAGATCCAAGTGTAGTATTAAAATAACGAGTCAAAGCGCTACAAAGTTGCACTTACAATGTAACATAATTTATTCATCCAAATTCCATAAAACCAAATGATATTCCACACCGCTTGTCTCTCCTCTGTTTATTTAAATAGTCAGCGTCTCCTGCTGTTGTTATTACCAGGTGTCCTGTATGCGTCTGTATCCAAGTTGCAGTTAAAGCTGACCGTGATGATTCCTTTGAGGTAAAGTGACTACAGTGCTCACAAAGTTCAAAAAGCCTCAACGCATTTCAACCGCTAACGTGCACTCTTTCTCAAGAGGATAAGTCTCATAACTGGCAATGGCAGTAGTTCTTATATAGGTGTATCATTCGTCTCATTGGTGGTGAAATAATTTGAATGACACAAATCCTAGCACATAGTATATTAACCTTATAACTTCTGCATTACATGAGTGCATGACAATAGTATCTTTGTACAAACAAAGAGATTAAACGTTGTTGACTTTTTATATAAGTATGAGACTGCCACACATTATATATTTAAAACAAAATTTGCAATTTAAAATACATATAAAAAAATTAAAAATATATTTAAAAACACAACAGATTAATTTCAATTCATAAACGAGAACAGGTTTCCATCTGAATTACCAAAGTTGGAGTATGAAATTTATGTAATTTATAAATCTTATATTATTTTGCAAGTTTGAATTTAATAGATAGAATTTTTCTACAAATTTGAATAAATAGATACTTTTTTTTCCCTAAGGACTAACTTATAATGGACTTCATAATATAGACTAAATTTCAATAGTGAGTAGATCCTAAAATATAATATAAATATAGTTATAGGTGTCAATAGTTCCTATTCTGTCTAAAAGGAGAGAAAGGTGTTATTGCCCAAAGGATGTAATGGAATCAGTGTTACATAAATGCTGCTAAATCCAAATCTACATTTAGACCTTTTGGATGCAAACAGTTCAACTTCTGCATCCAAAAGGTCTCTTGTTTCCTCAATTGTAATTATTTATTCTTTCTAGTCTGTGGAATCCAATCAATTATTTGTATTTTCAGGGTTCTTGAGTCACTCCGATGACAATCCCTGAAATGTATGGGGACACTATGTTTATCCATTTTCACTTATATATTATTTAAATGTTCAGAAAATCTAAGTCTGATTTTCCTTTTAGTGCACCCAATGTAGATCAGGTCACACTCACATGTCAACAGGTAAACCACAAAACTGAAATCCCATGTCTGTGCATCTGCTTTTAATGTTAAGCTTTAACCTAGGTTTTCCCAACTGCTGAGGCCAGTTTCGGACAGCTATAAATGGATCACTAGAGCGTTCAGTCAATAACTGTATGGAATATAGCAGTATTAAGTCAGAAGTCTGTACTTCTATTTTTAATAGCAATTGGAAAGCCACAATTTTTGGAATTATAGGAAAAGGGGACAAAATACACAATGAAAGTATAGATGCTCTGTAACTTACTTTGATAATCAAGCCTTGTTATTCTAATACCCTGCGTGCTGGCCGCCCACTTCAAAACTCATATTTTGTTGTGACTTAACGGTTTGAACGGTTCTCGAATCGGCACTTTAGCCATATGGCACATTTTTTGGTAGCTAGAGCACTAAATTACTTTTAAAGTGGGCTGCCGGAGCGAGGGGTATTATAATGGCATGGCTAGATTAAAAAGTAAGTTACAGTTCATCTTTATAAGAAGTGATCAATTAAAGTCCCGGTTAAATATTGCTAAAATTCCGGACCTGGTTTTAAAACATGTCAAGTTTGCCATCACTTTAATGTATCTCTAGTTTAACATATGCATGTTTTTTTATTGTATTGAAGTAATATGGCAAAAGCTTTGTGCAGTTGTTTGCAAATTCTCCAGACCAAATTCATGCAGCTCACATTGGCTGGTGAGATGAAGAATGCACCAGTAAAGGTTACCTATAGTATTTTAATTTTACTTAGCAGAGCTAAAGGTAATTCACTATCCAGCAATGACACAGTAGAAATATGTCCCAGTTAAAAACCTCTCAACATTGTGACATCTTGGGATGGAGTCACATTGCTTTGGGGTTGAGTTTATGTGTGGACTGGACAGAACTGTGCGTATAGAAGATGTATAAGTGGTGTTGCTAGGTAGTCCTTTACAAAATGTGAATTTTATAATATCCTGTAGAGCTGCCGGGATAACAGACGGCAGAGCTCCCAAACTATACAAATCCTCACAAATATGGAATGGGTGTGAGCTCTGCAGTGATTGGTCCTCAGATATATATATATTTCTGAAATGCTAGGATTGACCATTGAAACAAATAAAGGGGACTTTCATTCATGAAGTATAAAATACTTCATGCAGAAACTGCTTTATTTGTTTTAAGCGTTTGCCGCACTGAGCTGCTCAGGCAGCCCAGGGCAGACTGCTTTTTGGCTGAGAGGTGACGTTTCACCTCTTTAGCCAATAGCCGTGCGGAAAATCCGGCTTGGCGCCCATGTGGTATGGGATTTACCGCACAGCTATTGGCTAAGGAGGTGAAAACGTCACCTCTTAGCAAAACAGTGTTCTGCCATTAGTCCCCTTTATTTGTTTCAATGGTCAATCCTAGTGTTTCACAAACGCTAGGATTGACTTTCACTTTAAAAAGAAACAAAAGTTACCATTGCATAATACTGTTGCAATACATTTCAAATGAGTTGATGGAAGCAATTGTACTCACACTCTGGAGAGCTTCAATAGAACTAAGATATACCTTCAAAAAAAGGAGGATACCCAGGTTACAGTCCAGGGTCAAAATAACTCTTAAACAAGAGTGTTTAGCAGATTAAAGCTGTGACAAGTAATTGGAACACAGTCCTATATCTGGTTTTGTACTGCTCAGTGCTTAATGTCTGTGTGTGAAGAATCTGCCCCCCTTGTGACGTTGTGGATGAACCATGTGATCCAATGTACGTTTCACCAAGTTGGCTTAATCCTTAAGGATCACATAAATATATATATATATATATATATATATAAAATATCCAAATCAGGTAGAAGCACTCCTAGTAACTGTAAGGCAAAAACAGCCTGTGATGCCCTGGGTGCGCTTCAAAGTAGATAAATAGTCCCGATATTGGAAGTCACTCACAGGGTCTTTGTGCAAAACAATCAAGTTATTTATTGACTTTTCGGGGTTTCCCCCCATTTTTAAAACAAGTATAAACATAGTGTATCAACTTACCACCTTATATCCCCACATCTCAACAATAACGGCATCCGCGGCTGCATCCCGGAAGTTGCCGGTGTCACGTGACCTGCACGTCACGTGGCGTCGTCATGGCAACTGGACGTTCAGTGGGGATTGTCGCGTGTATTAAAAACAAAAACATCTGTGCTGTTTGACAATAGAAAGGAACATTTTTGGGCATATTCACAACAATATCCAGATCATAATCTAAACGATTGGTGTCAATACAAATTATATACAAAAGGCATTTCTAGCATATATGGGGCCATAAATAATAACTATCAAATTTGTATAAATAGGATAGCCTGGCTTAACTATAGTATCTGTATCACATTGTACTAATCTATCTGATAAGCAGTTATTAATAATATATCACATTAGAACCAGGGTAAGTAAAGATATTTTAATCTATATATTGTATGAGTATCTAAGTCTACACTACTACAAGCCATTATGGGCTATTGCTCCAGTTAATCCGGTGGATTATATAAGGAAATCACAGGGAAATATATGACCCTAGTATATTGACTTATACCCCACCACTCATACATATTTTTTCTGTAGACAATACATAGCTTTACGAGGTATTATAACCCTGTACAGATCTTAACCCTTGTACCATTAGATACAACAGTGCCAGTCAAGGTGCACACTGAGTCCTCTGGGCGCCATGGTCCCCAGATTGAAAATCCATCTAGATTCTCTTTAAGCAGAATCTTTGCTCTATTGCCACCTCGTGAAGGAGGAGGTATATGATCGATAATAATATATTTTAGGTCAGATACTGTATGGCCTGCCTCCGCAAAGTGCCTTGCCACTGGCTGGTCTGATGTACCTCTATCAATGGCAGTCCTTATGACCGACCGAGGATTGGCCATCCTGGTTCTGTGGTCCTCTACCGTTTTCCCCACATAAAACATGCCACATATGCAGTGGAGAACATACACTATGAACTTAGTGGTACAGGTGACTGTGTTTTAATTTGAACTTCCTGGTGGAATATGGATGACAAAATTTGTTACCAGTAGTCAGACCCCCACATGTGGTACAACCTAGGCAGCGAAAGCAGCCTGGTTTAGCTTTTAACCAGGTAGAGTTGGTATAACAATCCCTGGGGTCTGTTTTTATTAGTTGGTCCCAAAGTGACCTGGCTCTGTGATACCCAATCCTTGGTGGTTGTGTATCTGTGAAGGTTAATTCTCTATCTGTGGTAAGTAGAGGCCAGTTGTTTTTAAGTGTGCCAGCAATCCCTTGCTTGCCCATCGTAAAGGTAGTGGTATCAGTTAGCCTTTCATCTTTTTTACTTACTTTGGACCGTTCCTGTTGGGTTTCTCTTTCTAAGGCAACTCTAGTGTTTCTTAAAGCTCTGCCCTGGTAGCCCCTTTGTTGGAATTTTGCTTCCATTTCGGTTAGCTGTTTGTATTTTAAACCCTCATCCGTATTGTTGCGGATGACTCTCTTAAATTGCGAGGTTGGTAGAGCTTTCTTCAGGCTGGGCAGGTGACAGCTAGAGGCACATAGGATAGAGTTTGTGTTTGTTGGTTTACTGTAGAGGGTTGTAATTAGAGTCTTGTCTGGTTTCATGATTCTTATGTCAAAGAAATCCACTGAGTTGTAGTCATAGTTTAATTTAAACTTGACAGTCAGGTGAACCCTATTCAGCTCTTCAGACCAACAGAGCAGGTCCACTACTGTCCCTGTCCACAGGAAAAACAGGTTGTCTATGTTTCTTTTAAACAATTGAATCCTGTTGTCACAAAATAGATCAGTACCTTCTGATTCCAGTTTGGCTATGAATAAATTGGCATATGATGGGGCCATGTTTAACCCCATTGCCGTTCCTGCTATTTGGAGATAGTAGTCATGTTCAAATCTAAAATAATTGAGTTCCAGGCACATCCTCAACATCTCCGTGATCGCCTCCACTATGGGACCAATATAAGGATATTTTGCCAGTTGTCTCCTTATTGCAACAATGCCCTCCTGATGTGGTATCACTATGTACAGACTGGTCACGTCAAGCATGACCAGAATAGTGTCCCGTGTCACTGAAGGAAATTGTAACACTAATTTAATCATTTCTGCTGAGTCCAACAAAAAGGATGGAATATTGTGGACTAGCGGCTGCAGATTGCAGAATATGGTCAACATAAGTGGCTATTGGTTGCAGCAGGGAGCCTATAGCTGACACTATAGGTCTACCCGGAGGATCAATAATGCTCTTATGCACAATTGGGCAACATGTATAACACTGGTGTCCTGGGGAATTCCACAGTCATATAGTTGCTAGTGTTTTTATCAATGTAATCATTCTTCAAGAGACACTGTATCATTTCATCCAGTATAACTTTGAAGTTTTTTGTAGGATCCCCTCTTAAGGGGGTATAGGTGTCTTTGTCAGTAGGTTGTCTCATTACTTACTTTTTATAATCCGTGTAGTCCTGCACGACCACTGCTCCTCCCTTGTCAGCTTCTCTCAATACGATCTTCGTATCATCCTGTAGCGTCTGTATAGCTTTTCTTTCCTTAATAGTAAGCTTATATCTATACTCCTTTGGTGTCATACATCCTTGATTGGTTTCTTGCCACAGTAATCTTGAAAAAGTCTTAATAAACGCATTATGACTGTTGGGGACATATGTTCTCTTACTTCTAAACCTTTTTTCTGCAGAGTCTCCAGATTGTGCCCCAAAGTGTTCTCTTAGTCTCAGCATACTGGTAAATTTTTGGACATCAACATACAGGTCAAAGGCGTCAGATTTGGTGGTTGGAATGAATGAGAGTCCTTTGTTCAGAACACTCCTTTCATCTTCCGTCAGGTCGTGCCCACTTAAATTAATAATTAACTCCTTATTGCCCTGCCCCTCCTGGGTGGTCTTGGTGGGTGACTTTTACCCCCCTCTCCGTGTATGTGACCTCTGCCTCCCTTGTTTTTTGAACCAGTCTGCATACTGCCTTGATTATCAACTTGTGTAGAAGGTAAATAGATGATATTTTTGTTTTTAATACACCCGACGATCCCGACTGAGCGTCCAGTTGCCATGACAATGCCACGTGACTTGCAGGTCACATGACGCCGGCAACTTCCTGGATGCAGCCGCGGACGCCGTTATTGGTGAGATGTGGGGATATAAGGTGGTAAGTTGATACACTATGTTTATACTTGTTTTGAAAACGGGGGAAACCCCGAAACGTCAATAAATAACTTGATTATTTTGCACAAGGACCCTGTGAGTGACTTCCAATATCGGGACTATTTACCTACTTTGAAGCGCACCCAGGGCATCACAGGCTGTTTTTGCCTCAGTTACTAGGAGTGCTTCTACCTGCTTTGGAAATTATATTATTAATTTTTAGCAGCACCCAGATAAGATTGTCGGATATATTCCTACACTTTCCTTACAAGTAATTTATTTTGACATACAACGTATGTAAGTACAGACATGGAACAGGAACAAGACGCTAACATTGAAGGAGATGAAGTAATTAAAGGAGCAAATGAGTTTAACTTCACGGAGGAAGATGCCTCCAGAATTAGATTTGCTGCCATACCACACAAAGTCATTACAGAACAAACTTTGCAGATCTATGCTAATGTCAGTATAAGTTTCCCTAGGAGAAACGTAGGCTATGATGAACCGCAACTGCAGATATAGTAATCGAGTTATCCTATTATTTTTAAGTATATATGTGATGTGTAGAGAAATCATTGCTGAATATGAAACATAAATTACAGAATGCATATATAACACCTGTAATACTTCACAATAGCGCAAAGATTATGCAATGTAATCTGAGGTAATTAAAAGTTATATCAAACTATGGCTGTCTTATAAATCTTTGGAAGCACAGCAGAGGGATATACTATTCAGTACCAGACTTATGTAAAAGTGATGATTATGAGTTACACGGTAATTAAGGGTACAAACATACTAGAATAATGTTGTATACCTTAGGATATGAACCAAGGTGCACACTTGGCATTGCGAGTACAACAGGCTGAGAAATAGTTATCTGGTTGTAACAGTGTTACAGTTAAGGATCGTTAGAATATAAGCAGGTGGTTGTTAGAATACGGAGTGATTTCAACTTAGATAGAATAAAACTTATTTGTACGTTACTCTCAATATGCAGCTGCAATGTGGAAGCTGGAGGCTGGTGGATTCCTAGCCCTGAATGGTGCCGAAGTCGGTGTGAGGCGATCTCCGTGTTGGCGTGTGACATCACAGCTGGGCGGACATACAGAGAGCCAAGAAATCACAAGCTGTGAGGAGCAGGTCGGCCAAAGGGATCTGTTGTTAAACAGTAGGGAATAGGAAGAAAAGTAGCAAGTTTCTTCAACTAGATTAGAGGTTGGGTGAGTAGGCTCACACTGGCTGGATACTTCAGAGAATTACCAAGCAATGTGAAACAGAAGTGCTGGTAATTTATACAGAGTTGATCATGAAGGTTTGGATCCTCCTCTTAAAGGGATATCAGGTAGGTTTGACATCTATAGTTATCACAGCTAAATTGGCTAAATTAAGAAGAAAAGAAAAGTATTTAATCCTGCATGCCACGTATTTGTCAGAATACCACAGGAAGAAATTTATACCAAGGGGGTTCCAGATTAGGAATACACCCACCATTGGTAGAAATAATCCTGCTTTTTGCCTGAAATAGTGCAACATCATGAACAAGTGCTCACTGGACCAGATTCTACTTGTTATAGAAGAAGTCACCAGATTACTGGAAATTATTAGAAAAGAAATTAAGGCATATGAGGATGTACATCTGACACGGTTGGAAGCAGATAAGGAGCAAAATTGGCTAAATAAACTTAAGGAGGAGGTGGAAAAATATGAAAACGAGCTGATTGCTTTCAAAGATCATAAATTGGAGGACATAACCCAAGATTATAAAAATTAAAGCATGTATCGCTGGCTGATGAGCCCCAAAGAGAGGATACAATATAGGTCTAATAGACCTTGGAGACAACATTATAATTAGGCACGGCCACTAGGAACAGTGAATAGCTCTGGCAACAGCTCGGATTCGAATAACATCACCCATTTACCTTCTACACAAGTTGATAATCAAGGTGGTATGCAGACTGATTCAAAAAAAGAGGGAGGCAGAGGTCATAGACATGGAGGGGGGGTACAAGTCGCCCACCAAGACCACCCAGGAGGGGCAGGGCAATGAGGAGTTAAATATTAATTCAAGTGGACACGGACTGACGTAAGACGAAAGGAGTGTCCTGATTAAAGGACTCTCATTCATTCCAACTACCAAACCTGACGCCTTTGACCTGTATGTTGATGTCCAAAAATTTAACAGAATGCTGAGACTAAGAGAACACTTTGGGGCACAATCTGGGGACTCTGCAGAAAAAAGGTTTAGAAGTAAGAGCACATATGACCCCAACAGCCATAATGCGTTTATTAAGACTTTTTCAAGATTACTGCGGCAAGAAACCAATCAAGGATGTATGACACCGGAGTATAGACATAACCTTACCATTAAGAAAAGAAAAGCTATACAAATGCTACAGGATGATATGAAGATCATATTGAGAGAAGCTGACAAGGGAGGAGTAGTGGTTCTGCAGGACTACATGGATTATAAAAATGAAGTAATGAGACAACTTACTGACAAAGACACCTATACCCCCTTAAGAGGGGATCCTACAAAAAACTTCAAAG